>WEKW01029303.1:0-29194 GCA_013389905.1 Sula dactylatra | reverse complement strand
CCCTCTCTGTTAATAAGCAACAAATCAAGGAAGACACCTTTCCTGGTTGGTTCCCTTAGTACATGTACCAAGAAGTTATTGTCCAGATGGTTTAGGAATCTTCTGGACCTTTTTGTCCCAGCTGTGTGGTATTCCCAGTTGCCATGTGGCAAGTTGAAGTCCCTCATAAGGACAAGGGCAGATGACTTAGAGGCATCCCTTCGTTCCTTAAAGAATAACTCACCGATGTCATCCTCCTGGCTGGGTGGTCTATAGTAGACTCCCACAACAACATCCACTTTATTTGTCTGTTCTTTAATGCTCACCTAGAGGGTCTCAACTCTGCCATCGCCATTGCCAGCTGCAAGCTCCAAGAGATCCATTCCACCTGCAGTCTTGTTCAGATAAATCTGTTGTATCAACTCCCACTCTGTGAGCAGGAGTATTTTCTGTGTTTTAACCATGGACCACGCTTTTCTGATGAATAAATGGATGTGGAACGTACTAGGAAGAAAGTCTACTTTATGGCATCCTAAAGCAGTTTCCTTTCAAATAGTGTTTTTCCTCTCCACAGCAATTTTGAGAGCTTTCAAAAAAGATGAAGATGAGGAAAAATGCTCCTGTAAATACTACGGTGAACTTCTGTATGCTCCTCCATAACCAGATTGCCAAAGGAAGGGAAGACAAGGGATGAATAGCATCAAGCAAGCTTTGAGCAAGCAACTGTGACCATAAGCTGGCAGTGACCAGCACTTCATTTCCTTTTCCTTGTCTGCAACAATGCCTCATGGCTCTGATGATGCACCACATTTCTGATCTGGGAAAGCCTCTGCAATTATACCAGCTTAATTCTGCTTCAAAACCAGCTTTTTCCATTCACCACCTGCAGTGGTCTTTGATAGTCTTTATTTTGTTTGTATTTATAGTCAAGGCCATAATTCTTGTAAAGTCACAAATGAAATATTGAGATAACTGTTGTCTCCACCTACTGATTGTTTCCAGACCAGATATGAAGACCAACAAAGGAAAAGTTTTGCTTAAGTAAAATCCATTTCTTGAAACAAATGCAGACAAACATCACCTGGAACAGTCTGCCAAACAAGAAGGTGATCTGTTTCCTTCTGAATATAGTAAAAAGAGAGGTAAAAAAATGGACCACTTTCACTTGATAATTGACTAACCTCTCTGGCTGTTACTAGGCTAGTCAGCAAAGTCTGGCAACTGGGATCCCTCTGCAATTTTCACTGCAATAACTAGGGCTTTGTAGATACCAGATCAGCAGCTGCAGAGGCTTTAGACTCTCAAGATCTGTCCATGGAAAAAGTAGTGCACAGCAAAACAGGGTATAAACGTACAGCAGGTGATCTATGTTGTGCTAACACTTATAGAAATATTGTCCATACAGTAATATTCAGGGGAAAAAAAAAAATCTGTGCTTGTTTTTAAAGCCCATTTGACTGCATTCAGACCGGGTGATGGATGCTTCTTCAGAACAGATGTAGCCTTTATTCAGTTCAGTTCACTCACTTCCATTTTTGAGAGGCTATGCAAGGATTTAATGCAGTTTACCTAATCCATTATAAATGAACTTGGTTGTTAAAGTTGGATTTAACCTTCCTCAATGTCACTGTGTCAACAAATGCTCTAGTCATGGGGGTATTTACAAGAATAATGCTAATATGGGGTAAGAATATGGGGTGAGCCAACCTCACTTTACAGCCTGTGGAGAGAGAATGGTTATACTTAATGTTAAATGTCAGGAGTTGGCCTGCTTAGAAGAGCTCTCTCCTTTCATTGACTATGGAAAAAGTCTGAGCAGACTGATTTCCTTTATTTTTACCTAAATAAGTCTTTAGGAGTACCCTGCAGTCTGCATGCTAAGATCTTAATGTACACACATAGGTTGAAAGTAAATAGTCTATCTATGGATCTGTTGGCACTAGTATAATAATATAAAACCACTTGCAACTGCATTGAATGAAAGAGTATAACTACTGAAGGGATAAACAAATTATTCTCTGCTCTCAGGAAATGTAATAACTCTCAGTACTCCAGATGAAAACCTTTTAAGATGTTTGGCAACAATATTTTCGGCTTCTATTTGTCTTTACCCTAGGCCCATCAGCTGCATTAATAATGAAAAAGGAGAAAATAGCAACTGAGACAATCTTTGTCTTCCTGAAGACATTGATTGCAATTCTGTTACAGCTGATTCTTGACCTTATAAAAGCTTTTCCTCTCCTGAGGGCTGGAATCTAAAGATTAGAGGAGGTTGACATTTAAAATAAGGTTAATGAGAATTTTAACTTTAAAAAAACACACTTGAAAAAATATATGTAGAAAACAGAATTTGTAGAAATTTTATAATCTTCCCAATCAGCAATGAAGTTATTCATTCCATTTCTATACCAAATATCAGCTGGTTCAGCCTTTGCTGATCTGGAGAAGAAAGAAATGATCTGATTCCCATCACTCTGGGCACTGGGTGGCTATTATAGGCAGAGCATGTCTTCCTTGGATCAACAGTTGTGCTTGTTTTAGCTTTATAGTTACATATATACACCTATGACTGCTTAGCAGCATATGGACACCTCTCCAAGAGTTTGGTGGATTTCTGCCCAGAATTCCTGTGGAAAGCCATTTCCAGCACTGCCTAGGAAACCTACAAAGCAGCAATTCCTTAAATTATTTTGGGACAAGCTACTAATCAGTGATGATTCCTGCAAAACCTTTCTTAGAGTGTCTTCAACTGTTTTTCTCCTGTAGTGTTGCTGAATCCCCATAGTTTCTGTTTTCTGACTCCTGTTTTCTCAGTCACCCACTTAGCTGCTGAGTAAGAAGTTTATGCTTATAACTGTTAGGATATTACTGCATTGAGGTCATCACTGCAGGGACTTATCTTTGCATTTTGACATCAGATATTCCTAAGTTTTAACTCCCATCCAAAAAAAGCAATCAGAAAACAGCTATAAGCACAATCTTGAGAATCTGAGCTATAAGGCTAAAATAAATATAAAAATTGGACAAGGTAAGGAACCTTTATTCCAGGCACAGGAAGATCTAAATTTTTCCTTCCTGTACATCTCTGAGCATAGGGTAGTTCATAAACTGAACGACACCAAGAAGCCCTTGGATCGTTGGGCCTTAGACACTTTTGTGTTCTAGCTCCTCAAAGGCTGCAGCTCAATGACATCTGTTCTTCCCTCTCATCTTACATCTGGCTGATTATCCTGTCTAGCATGTAAAAGAGCTCTCAGACCCTGTCAGACATATTGTTGGGCCAGGTCTCCCACCAGAGTTTTGGAAAGGGGGCTTGGCATTCCTCCCCCAGCTCACAGAATGAGACAGCTTAGCCCAATAAAAAAGAGAGGTGGTCACAAGTTCTGTTGGCTCAAACTCCCCTCATATTTCAGCAGGTAGACATTTTCTAAACACTGATACAACCTTCTGGTGAGTGAAGTGCAACAGGCTTGATTACCATGGCAAGGCCTTAAAGACTATGTTTCCCTGAAAAGAGATACTGTATGTGTCTTTGTCTTCAATGATGATGCTTTGTGGGGGGGTGTGAGGTGCTGATGAATGAGGGAATCTGGGATGTCAGAGGTGATGTCCTTGGGAGCTGAGGGTAGCAGGACCTAGGTGCACCTCTTCTGGGCTGGGAAGTGTGAGCACTGAGAGAGAAGTGGTGACTGCAGCCAACACAGGTCCCTAGTGCATGGGGAGGGGAGATCCCACCACCACATTTCCAGAGAGTAGAAATCACAGTAGAATATCTCAAGTTAGAAGGGACCCATAAGGATCATCAAGTCCAACTCCCTGCTCCTCACAGGACTACCTAAAACTAAATCACATTGCTAAAAGAGTCATTCAGACACCCCTGAACACTGACAGGCTTGGTGCAATGACCACTTCCATGGGGAGCCTGTTCCAGTGACTGACCACCCTCTCAGTGAAAAACATTTTCCTAATGTCCAAGCTGAACTTCCCCTGGTGCAGCTTCATTCCATTTCCTTGTGCCCTCAAGACCTTTCACCATCTTGGTTGCCCTCCTCTGGACATACTCTAATAGTTTGATGTCCTCATACTGAGATGCCCCAAACTGCATGCAGTACTCAAGGTGGGGCCACACCAGTGCAAACATAGAGTGAGACAATCACCTCTCTCAACGAGCTAGCTATGCTGTGTTTGATGCATCCCAGGACTTTGAGAATGTACCAGAGAGATCATTGATAGCAAATGCCTACTTGGTGGCTGGTGCCCTTCTCTGCCCACTCAGGACCTTGCTAGTGCCTTGTCCGCCTGGTCTCCAATGACTCATCTAGTCCAGTGCACCCCTGGGACAGGCCAGCACAGCTGAGTGGCTCCATGCAGAGGAAACATTTTCTGGGGGCTTTTCCAGACTTCTCACTCTATCCTAGGTCCTCTCAAAAAGCAATGCACAGGGTGCAGCAAACTGCCCTCAGACCTTGGTGACTCTGTGGGCTAGACCTTCAGAGGACAAACATGTCTACCTGAGAGGCTTTGCATCCTGTTCCGGGTCCCTGGCTGTGTAGCCATTCTGCGGTGGTTTCGGTGCCATCCATGGATCTCTGGCTGCCTGCTCTCCTAGCTCTCCTCAGCTGGCAGAGTGCACACTCTGCAGTGGGTTGCTCACAGCGCAGTGTGATTAACGTGGCTGGGAAATCCCTGGCACAATGTCCTGAAAGATTTTAAGTGCCAGGGAGTCTAATACCTGCAAATATATTTATCTTCCTTTGAATATTTCATCAAGTTGGAATTCATGAACTGGATCTTTTACACAGAATTTTTATGAATTATGTACCAGAATTGATGAGTTCTTACTTTACACCTATGTTACTTTGTCTCAAAGCCACAGTGGGGTCATAGCCCATCAAAGCTGCTTCAACAATCAGACATCAAATGGCACGGAAGGAGGCAGGCATGCGAGGCCCACAGTATTCCCCTCATTCATGGTCCAGCAAAAAAGCTTTGTTTAGTGGTACATTGTAGTCTTGCTTCTCATTTTGCAATATTTCAGCCTCATTTCCCTGTCTGCCTCGCTGCTGTGGGGAACATGGGGTCCTGGGGTCCTTGGGAGCAGACTCACCGCCACCACTCATCAAAAACACCTGCCTGGCCTTTACCTCTCACCTATCATACCAACAATGTTGCCAGCTCTTCCTACAACACTAAAAGGAAATGGCTCCTGTATCTTCCCTGCTGGCACTGACTGTGCTGGTAGCTTTCAGTATAGATAGTTTTTTTTTTTTTCAAAATAGAAATAACTGTTACATGTGAAGATGTTTCATGTTGCCAGAATGCTTCTGGCTTAGCCACTAGCAACCTACCATCTTCAGTAGCAGGTACTGTAGATCTATAAACTTATAGCTCTGCATGTAAAGTATTTAGCTAAAAACAAAATCCCCCTGTGAATAGGGGGGTGGGAGGGAGGAAAAAAAGGCACTGTTACAAGATGTTAATTGTGCAGCTTGTTGTGCTAGCGGAAGGCATACTGGTACTGTGCTGATGAGAGCAGTATAAAAATAACCCAGATAGAAGCAAGACTTCCAGCCACTCTCCTGCTCCTCACCTCTCCCCTGAATCACTTTTTCAGGCTGCTGCATTGCCTCCCATGAGGACCGCTGAGATGGAGTTTTGAGCAGAGTTTAATTAAAACTGGGATCAGAGGCATGAGAGACAGGCTCTTTCAGGCTGGCATGTAAAGAAGATTGTAACAACGGATTCACAGCAAAGTAAATGAAAGCCTTTCTGTTAGATGTTTTATGTTTCCCAGGTTTTGCTGTTGGGAACTCAAATGTTCCTTCCACATGTGCCCCAAACATCCAAGTCAAACAAACTGAAATCCAGATTGCAGTTAAAGACTAAGTGGATTCTTAATAAATATTTCTTCCCCATATTCTCCTAGCTTCCAGAGCTCTGCCAAGCTCATTGAATCCAAACCAGCTCAAGGGGATGTTGCCAACTACTTCAGCTTTCTTACAGGGTGCAGCTCTTTATATCCTGAGAATCCCTTACCCCCCACCCAAATCCTAAGGTGGGTCTCTGACTTCCTATGGTCCTGGACCAGTTATCATAGGAAGGTAATTCCCTTGCAACCTCAGACCTATCAGTTTTGCAAGAAAGTGGGCTCCCATGTTACCCCCTCCGCACTTCTCACAAAGTGGCACAGTGCAGCACCGTGGCGTTTCTCCAGCTCTGCTGCTGGCACAGCAGACTTGTGATCCAGGACCAGTCTAGACACCGCACTGCCTCACAAGTCAGAAAATCAACTTGAGCAATGGGTTACACACCTGGAGGCTCCAGTTCTGAGCCGTAATATCTAACTGAGACCACAGACTATCAGCAGAGACTTCCCTTGTTTCAGTGGCTGAGATGTGGAGCTCAGCGTGGATTTCATATTTCTGCAAATGCCATTCTATTACTAGCACAGCCCGGCCACCTAACTTCTGTTTTCTGGCTACTGACTTGGCTAGAGTAAAGGAGAGATGGTGATGCCAAATGTAGGTGGGTTGCTTTTTTTTTAAATGCAAACCTTCTTCCCAGAACAAATCTTTAAGCAAAAAATGACAAAGGTGCAATCCATCTGCAGTTGCAATGCTAATGAGTCTTGTATGGATTGGTTCTTACATGGCCAAAGTCAAGCCACCTCTGAGAAATAATTGACTGTAGAGAGATGAAAGTGCCTCTTAAGCTGAGTCCAGTAGTAATAATATGGTATTGGATCTCTCCCCTAGGAGATGATGCAGCAAACATACGTTAAGCTTCCAAGTTCCTGCCTGACTACTGCAGTGAACATTAACACTGAAGAATATGTCAGAGACTTGTGGCAGAGCACATTACTTTGCCAGCTTTTTAGTAAAGTCACAGGTCAGGGTGTGGTTCAGGTCCATCCAAGTCCCTGGACAGCTTTTTGCAAATATAACTCTTAAATTACTTGTGTGGCACTGATCAGTTGCAAGAATTTCCTCTGACTATTCTGTGTGGGTTTTCGTCATTTAGCTTGGGGTATCTGCTTGGCTGGTAGCCCCCGTTGTGGTGTTCTGTGACATGGACAAATATGTGCACAGCACGTACCACTAGCACATTATTTTCCTCTAGTTCTACAGTACCATTCAACCCAAGTCCCTAAAATTTAATGGATGATGCTATGTGAACACATAGTTCCCAGCTCTCCAGTTCTTCCAGAGACATCTTTAAGTCATAGTTCACGTACATCTTGTGCTGCAGAAAGCCCCAAGCAGTAAGATGAACAGCAGTTTTAAATGTACACAAGCAATCTAAGTGAAATAAAAAATAATAGCACAAAACATTGTCTTAATAAAAAGCAACCAAGCAGTTGAGAATAAGCTAGTCAGCAGGATAAGGAATGTGAAGTCTTTGCCATTGCAGGACAAATGCCATTTTCTGCCTCAAATCTGATGGCTCCAGAACTCTATCAGCAACACCACTGTCAAAGAGGCCTTCCAAGCTGCTAATAAATGCACAAGACACATAGCATAAGAAAATATCTTCCCTCTTTTTTATTATTATTATGAGAGGGCAGTGAATATAAATTTCACTGACTGGTGTGTATAATAAAGGAAGCTGAGTGCCAACACTGAGAAATGCCAAGGAATGAAAACAGCCAATAATAAAGAGCTGTAAGGATAAAACCATTCAGAAGGCAAATAAACACCATACTAAAAGGCTGAAGTTCACAATGCTTTGTCTATGTCCTCTCATACACAGAAGAACAGAAGAAGGAGAGAAAAAAACATAAAAATATATGACCAGACTCTGGGATAGTAAGAAGCAAGGTGAGAAAACTGGTAATGGGATCTTTGTGAAAAGGTAAAAGGAAAGTGTGCAAAAGGGAAGAAGCATAAAGAATCCTGAAAAGCAATAGTGTGGAAGAAAAGCAGCTGCTCTGGGAATTGTTAGCAATGACTTATCACAAGGTTTCTTGCAGACTCAGCCTTGTGTCTCTTTCCACAGCTCTGCATGTGTTCAGAACTGGAATAGCAAACAATTCTTGTCTCTTCACCAATTAAGAGATCATAAAACTGCACTTAGACTAAATAATAAACTACGCTTCCCTTCTTTCTACCTAAGGGAAATGTTGAATGTGGTAAACTGCTGATAACACAGGACAAGATGGTTTAAGAGGCAAGCATTCAGAACAGAGACGACTCAGCTTCTTGCTCCCTGGGAGGAAAGGATGTTTGCTACCACAGCAGCCCTGAGAAACCCTCCCAGCCACATACTGCCTGTCATGCTTCGTGGCAGCCTCACATGTTGCTGCTGGATCAGTATTTTAGGATACCTTTTCCTACTACAGGTGGGCAAGGTAAAAGTCATCCCAGAGCTCGTCCTCTTTTTTAAACTAGAAACAGCGTACTGTTTGTCTACCTGCCACACCACATACTGCTCCAACAGCCTCAAAGTTTAACACTGGCCAACATACCCAGAAAGACATGCCTAACACAAAGAGTGTAATGCCAGTAGTTTGTTGATATCATGAACTTCAGAAACACATTCCTTCCTAAACAGGTGGCATTTTTAAATACCACCACAACGGGGACAAGCAAAAAGGCAGAAATTTTTCTGCACAGATTGAGCTCCAGCTTTGTTTTTCCTTCTTTTTCCAGGGACTGTGCCCTGTCTGGAGCTTTGCAAAGCACGAAGGGACATCTAATGGTTTGTTAATACATTGCAAGCAAGCCCACTGCTAGAATTGGTGTCATGCAATGAATTCTTCCAGGCCTCTGTTTGCCAGGTACTTATGTCTTTTCTACAAGGTTTTCAGTCTATCAGCTTATTCATTTTGGCTTCCCATTCCTGAAAAGAAAAGAAATTTGTATCTTGGAGTTTTAGGTATCTATTCCTTTCTCAAAACAGGGTTTTAAAGTAAAAGACACAGGTTTGTTGCTGCTGTGATAGAGACAAATCAACTGGCACTTGGTTCCTCAGCCCAGAAATATTAGCCCACTCCACCTTCAAGCCCTGAGCTCCTACTTGCATCAGTAAGGATACTGATGTCAGCTGGAATTGCGTCTGTTTTCCATCCTCTTAGTACAGGAAAGGAAGCAGTAATTAAACCTATGCACACCTTTGTCTCAGAACAATGGTTCTGAGCCATATAAAAACTCCTGCTGGGAAAAACAAATGTATTCCCAACAGTACGTGTCTTCTCACACCAGGGGAAAGTACAGTACGTGTATAGGGCTTTGTGCTGCTCAAGGAGTGTCTATGAAAGCCAACAAAGGAAATTGAACATTGGTGGGCACCTGTGTCCAGATTTTGTTTTCTCATTTCTGTTTGTATAAAAAAGAACTTTCTTCCCCTTCCCTCCTCCCCACGGGAAAAAGGACTAGAGTCAACTTCTGTGGATTCTCTCACCAGCCAGTCTTTCAGCCTCTTCCCACCAGCCTTCTTCCTAAGGGGGAATTCCCACAAATCACAGTGTGTTTTGTGGATCATCTTATGGCAATGCAAGATTGTTTTGAAACTGGAAGCCAAGAAGCAGCTTCAACTGAGTGACATCCTGGAAAGGCATGTAGTCATCGCACTTGATTTCTCTAGCTTCCCTTCCCTATCGACAAGGAGGCTGTGTTGGAGAAAATTCATATCTTGAATCAGGTAGACTTATAAGAAAATCAGTTTTCTCCACACAGAGTTGGAGCTATTTTCCACATTTTCTGATTGAACCATATTTTTGGAAGCATTTTGCCTCCAGCAACACAATGGGAACCCTCATGTTCAAGGGAGAGTTCTGCCCTAACAGTGATGGTCTCAGTGCCCAGTCCAGCAGTAGAGCTAGTGGGATGGTTTTAGTAAGAAAAATTGCATTAAATGAAATAGCTTTTTGAAATCAATCTTTTTACTAAGAGGATAAGTATTGCTATTTTCAGTGAGGAAAATATTTTGCACTTTTTTATTCATGTGAAAGATTTCTCTAAACCACTCAGATATTATTGAATGGCTCTAAAATCTTTTGTCTCATTAAAAATTGTTAGAGACTGTAAACCAAAACATTCGTATTTTAGATTTTTTTCAAGGGTGATTAAAAGGAGTTATATGAGGGCAAAATATCCTTTCTTTAGTTTCTGTAGTTGCAGGATCTACTGATTGATATCATATGACATGCAGGTTATTGCACCCTAAACAGTTGTGGATAGTTACAGCACACCTGGTGATGAGACCAATCACTTCATGGCAGAGCTATCCCACATTCAAAGGGAACTGTGGGCATTTCAGCTCCCACTGGAGAAATGCACAGTTGAGAGTGCTCGGCACCTCTCTACACATGGCCTTTGCTCCCAATTCAAACACAACTTTCATAAAAGGCCTTCTAAGACCCATTAGTCTTTATATCCGTCCTGCTCTTGTGATGTATGTTGTGGATTCACACGCTTGATGAGATGGATCAGCTGCTAGAGAGCAGCAGCTTTATCGGGCATCCAGCGTGAGTTTGCACCTCCTGGGAACAGAAGGCATTGGCTGAAAGAGCTGAATAATGTGTATTTGATTTGTCCTTTGTCAAGGTCACACCTGGCTAACTGTCTCTGCAAGAATCCTGGGTATCAGTAATTTACAACATCCCCCTCTTCTCTGCAGATGAGTTTTTGTTCTTCCTTTGAAAGTTCTCTTGTCTGCTCCGAACTCTATGGAGAGAAAGTGAGTGAAGAAGCCTCATTATTTTAAATGGGGCTTGACAGAACCTAACAAAGAGCATAAACCAGAGCAATTTTCACAGGCAATCTCACCAAGGCAGTTAAAGCAAGGCTGAGAACTCAATTACAGCCCATTACTGTTGAAGCTGTCTCTTGCTCTCTTGCTCTCTCCCTGGCCATTGGTTTTTGCAAGACAAACTCGGTATTGGCAAAGGTCATTCACTTCCACTGTAGCATTTTGGCTAGTGGTTCCCATCAGGCACAGATCAGTGAGGATCCCAGTGTTCTCACAAATATGATTGGAAAAACAATTAAAGAAAAATGTGTTTTCTTCTTTGCTAATACTGCAAAATAGCAAGATCCAGTCAACCGCAAGGTAAAAAAGCAGCAGGTTCTTATACAGTGTTGTTGCAAAAGGTTATGACATGAGCCTGTGATACATCATGCATACACACACATACATACACCTCTAAACAATGTATGCACATATCCTGGTTGCACTTCTTCCTGACCAAACTGTTTATCCAAGGTCTCAAATGGATGATAAAGATGATATTATAAGATTTTCATAATTCTTCTGGTGAAGAGCCAGCCAGGAGCAGATTCAAATCTTAGCATAGGCTACAGTGACTTAAAACCTGCTTGAGTTCTGCCGGCCCATGAACAGCTCCACCTGATCACCAGGACACATTGCAGCATGTGTCAGTGCAAAGCTGAGACACTGGGATGGCAGCGCACCTGAAGACAGGGCTGCAGCAGAATTAATAACTCGGCCTCTTGTATACAACAGATTAGCATTGAACAGCCTGCCAACTGGCATTCCTGGGTATGAGAAATGGACCCATTTCAACATGTATCAAAATGGTTTGGGAAAAAATGTGTTAAAAGATGGTTAAGGCTGAAATGTCAATCAAGTTAAGAGATAGCAGATTTAAGGTGAATTGCACAACATAATACACTTTTCCTTTATATATTAATTATTGTTACACTGTTGTCCAACATGCTGTAGAAAGGTGGCAGCTGAATTTGGAATAAAACTTAGCCATCCTAGGTCCCAGACCAGCTTTAATAGCAGACAACTTCCCTGCTGTTCTTGCCAGCTTCTGCCTCATTCATTGCCCATCCTGTGTACTGAATAAGACAAGAATCCTGGGGGGTAAGCAATGAGTGCTTGTTGAGTACAATTTTGGCAGTTCCTCAGCTTTATAATTTAACTTTGAAAACTTTTAATATTGGCATTCTGGCACATATTTTCCTCAGACTTGCACCCCAACTCCTGCACCAAAACAGTCTCATGTAGAACAAGTCACTTTTCTTCCCTGGGAGACTGGGAGTCAACACGAGCCTCTGTTGTTTCAGCTAATGGAGTAGCTGATATCGTCAGTAGACTCTCATTGTCTATGTGAACTAAGTTCAGGAGGGGAAGATAACACACATTTCACTGTTGTGGCCTAAAACTATTTGCTGGAAGGGCCAGGTCTCTGCATTGGGGGAGTTCAGACCTCTTGATGCTGTTCCATATTTCTGACAGCAGGTAAGGTTTAGTGTTATGACACAGTCAAAAAACACAGAATAGATGGTTTAGGGGAGCCTAGAAACATGAACAACACATAGGAAACATGTAAAGAGCATTTGGTAGCTACAAAGATTTTCCAGTGAGAATGTAAAAATTCTGGTTTACAAAATGTACTAGATATTGCCAGTAATAACAAAGAACTTTTCTTTCTTCCCCATCTCCCCCTAGAAAACAAATGTCATGTCTCTGTTGCAAAGCATACAGGCATTAGAAGGCTTGCTGAAAAAAATAAATTAAAAATGGAACTAAATCTTTAAGGAAAAACAAAGGAATACACTACTTTCCTTTACCACCTTGCTTAAAAGAGTTGAAAGGTCTTTTGTTGCAATTAGACAAAATATGTAATCGTCATTGAGTATATTACTTTACATGGATAGAGTCTGGTAAAATTCTAAAAAAAAGAAAATGCAAACTTAGGATACAAACTGATACTTAAATGTTTAAAAATGAGCATTACTGCTCTCTCTGCCTGTTATGTAATTATATTACTGTTACTACAGGGGCATTAGTACCTGCACTGTGTACCGGTTTTCCCATTACTTGCTAAACCTTAGAATCAACCATTATTTCCTTTTTCAGTTTCCCCCTCATTGTCTTTCCTAGAGATTCTAATAGATGCCTTGAAAAAACTTGCCTTCTGCATCCAGAGTTTTCTGAGAAAATAAGAAGTTTCCTGCAGCTTTTCAGATAAACGTGCTTGCATATAAGGGCTAAATGTTCCTGGAAAGACACTTAAAAATTCTAGTGAGCAAGCACAATGTTCATTTTTCAAAGAGTCAGCAGAGTGGAGCTCAACTCTGACCAGCTGCTTGGAAAGACCAAAGCACTGCCTGTGATGTGATCCTTGCACAGCTGCCAGCAGACACTTGGTCCTTCCTCCTGCCTTTACCCCCAAAGCTGGCATCTAACTGAATGAAGTCTCTGCCCCAGCAGCTGCACACATATTCCCAGGGTATGTCATATCAGGAGCCAAGATCCCAAGAAAATGGGGGACAAAAATCTCAAGGAGGAACATTAGTTTCAGAATCTTTTTCATTCTGCTTATTTAAAGGAGGCTGCATGGTTTTGACTTTGTCATGCTGGTATATCCCACAATGGTCAAATACCTCCCCTAGGCTAACCCCATTTCTTCTCTTAGGTAGTTGCTGATACCTGCAAATATTTTACAGTTCCGCAATCAGGTTTTGGCGCGTTGGGTCCCAGCCACTAGAAGACTTTTTGTGCCATCAAGCACGTGGAAGGTTATTTTTGGTCAGGACAACTTTTCTCCCTGGCTTTTGATGGGTTTGAAAGATGTCTTGCAGGACTTGGATGTTGTTGAAATCTGAGTAGGTTTCACTAAGAAGCTGTACAGTCCTTTTATGACACCCATCCCTTAAAATGTGTATTGTTGCTACCAGCATTTTCAGAGCTTTAACAGTAAATCTGATTCTCCTGTTTCTTGCAGGATTTGTTTATTTTTACACTCCCAGGGTAATGGCTATATTTCTGTAATATTTGAAATAATAACTAGCAGAAGGGTACACAACCATAAAGTGGGACCTCCAGGCCATGCCACACTGTAACAAATATCAGTATTTCTCTTGCTGATTTGTTCTTGTTCTGTTCCATTTTTTTCTCTGCATAATCTCTTTCTTCTCTATTTATTCTTTAACAATGATGTTTCACTTCTGTGTCTCACTTCTAGTGAATTTTCTTTTTCCTGTGAAGGCTGGAGAACGGTGGACTGAGAAGGAACTGATGAGGAACTGGCGATCCCACCTCTTTCTTTCCTGCTTCTGGATCTCCAGCACATTTTCTGTTGTTTACACAGGCTGGGTATATGGGGATTTTCCACCAAGTCTTTGGCCCCTGTCTCATCGCATATTGTCTCTGCTCTGCAGTCAACTGTTGGTAGGAAAGGAAGAGAAAAAATTAGGCCAGATGATCTGATAGCCCTCATGGTGTGTGACTGCCAGCCCTGCTGGTGGGACTTATATGGTAAAACAGATTTTAGTCTGCTCTCCCACCTACTTATCAATAACTCCTTCCCCGGAAATAATATTTTCTGCTTTTAAGCATTCTTCATCTTGTCAAGCTCTAAATAAGATTGCTTTGGAAATCACACATTTGAAAGCCCCAAATCTGACTTTATTCTCATATAGATGGATGACAGTAACCAATAATCTCAATTCAAGTTGTATTTTACCTTTCACTAAAACAATGAGAATCTTTAAGTTCAGAAAGAGCCACAGAAATTGTACATCATGCAAGACTGCAAGACAAGCAGGTGATTTTCTGATAGTGAGAACAAAAAAGAACTCAAGGAAAACAGACATGCATTTCTCTGTCTTTAATTTCAAAGACACTATTGAATGCCTTCTCAGAGAACCCCAAGAGAAAGATGTATTACCAAGTCTCTTATTTCCACCCTTGTTCCCTAGAGCTTCCTATACATTTCCCAATAATGGTGAATACTAGAACCCAGGTAGACACATCAGACACAACCACAGTTCTAATAAAATTAGGATACATAGAAACTGTCTTTCCACTCAGAAAGCATTTTTTCTCTGAGACAAACAATGCCTCAGAAGCTTCTCAGCATAAACCATTCTGAGTCTCCTCACCTGTTATACCAGGATCCTATACCATCACAGTCTCACCTAGAAGAGCATGGAAGGATTCAGATATAAAAGCCAGGCATACTGTGTTCATTTATTTCTTATTCCTTGGAGGCTTGACCAATTCCTATACAAAGATACCAGCAGTCATTCCTGAAGGAATAATAGTGAGAGAAAAATCCTGGTTTAGGAGCTTTATGAGGAGTTGCATATAGCAGGACACCCATGTTGTGTGAGGATGACTTCCTCATCTGACCTAAAACCTTAGAATCCTATAGCAATTTTCATCACCAGTTTTTTAAAACAGTCACTTTTCCATTGAAGTGTCCATGGATTTCACCTCAACTTTCTACTTATCACAGTCAACATTACAAAATAAATGCATTTTACAACAATCATGTTCAAAAATCCCCAACACAACTAAATATTCCTCCAGAAACCAAGCAACTGTAAAGAACACCAGGCGAGTGTGGCAAATAGCATTAAATAGCATCAGACTGTGCTAGAGAAACAAATGCAAAAAATAACCAGTTTTGTAGATTTGTAGGATTGTCAGGGATCGTACAATAGACACACTGAAATACATGAATCCCTACCTTTCTCAGGCTGAAATGAAAACCATAGAAGTGAAGTTAAATGAGTATCCCACAGCACAATGTGTTCCCACAGAGCAGAAGGACCCAGTTATGAATGGGAGGATGTTTCTAACAAAGCAGCCATTCCAACTCTGATCACCAAAAAGTCTTTGTGTGCTAACACTCACAACTCATGGACTCACCAGATGCCCACCAGCAGTGTCCTTTCATTTTAGTTCTTACTGAACTGTCTATTCCAAAACGGAAACTACCAACTTCCCTCTCTCTCCTGCTTTACTACCAGACTCACAGCTTTCCCTTTTCCCCATATATTACTCACTGTTTACTCAATTTCTTTAAGAGAGCAACATAACTAGATCAAATGACAAGCAATTGTTTCTAACCTATACTTTAGCCTGGTCTTCGGTGCTCATCATGTCTGACAAAAAGACTGTGACAAAATTTTCTGTGTTTCCCAGCTCTGTACAGAGTGGTAGTATTCTTTATTGGACAAGGTGACAAGCTTCATTAAATTTTTCATTGAAGTTTAGGTGGATGTGAAGCCTGCCTTAATACAGTACATTTACAGACAAACAAATTTTGTACTGGAATTCAGTAGCGTTACATACCATCCAGCTGCATTTAATGGAGTCTCATGGGTGTGAGCAGGTCCATAACCTATTAATTAAAAGTGATGTAGCACAAAGGGACCCAAAAGACTGTAATAGTACCTGATAGATGATTAAAACAAAGTGCTCATGGCTTTGTTGCTTGCCTGTAGTGATAAAATAGAACAATCAGAAAACTCAATAAAAATCTATCAGTCTGTGTGGAAAGACACGTTTTGTGCAAGACTGGAAAATGCTAATCTGTTTGTGAGCAGTGTTACAAATATGCTTTTTCATGTTATGAATCCTTTGGTGGCAAAGCTAGTTTAAATGATTTACATCCTGCCAAATGTTACTCCTTCACTTCCATCCATTCTACTATTTGTGTGGGCTTAGTGTAAAGATGTGGAAAATAGTCTGTTTAACACACACACATACACACACACACAGAGTAAAATCTCTATCTTTGTACCCCAAATTTCCCCATAAGAGGTTGATTTCTTTTAGCAAGGTTATACCCACAGATGCAATTTAGAGTAGAGCACTGATAAGGGGCTGGTAAGCACCAGGAGGGCATTGGGGAAGAGAGAGGAAGGGAAGCAGGTTGAGGGCGGAAAGATCTTAAGCAATCTCTCGTGCTGAAGGCTGCCACATGGAAATTTACTCTGAGTGTTTTCAGAACATCTTCTTTTACTAATTCATCCAAAAGTATCTATTGGAATCACCTAGATCCTTTGTACCTGTCTAGAAAAAAGATTTGACTTTGTAAACCTTATCAAAGTGAGTTGACAACATATAATGCTGTCCACTAGCAAACAGCCCATAACTTGGCACATAGTTCAGCCAAAATCAACCTAAATTGAAGATTAAGTTGCATGGCAGTTTTAAAAAGTGCATTTTGCATTCTTTTTTTCTCTTTATTTTAACTGTGATCAAAAGTGTATGCACCCATTTGAAGAGAAAGGCTAGGATTAGCTATTTTGACTTTCACTAAAACCAGAAGTGACTAGATGTCATTACAGACTCTGTTTTCATTCCAAGATATGTAGATCGCGTTGCTGTAGATAACCATTGTAACTTTTAACTGCTCAGTCTTCAAATCTTTTAAATATGAGGCTGTCAGGTCTAATTCTGCTATCAGATCCTGGCTTTGATCAAGACAGACTTAAGCCATTGTGATCACTACCCAGAAGACGTGCTTATTTTGCATACAGTATTTTTTTTATAGAATCCATGTCAGATATTGTGCCTTGTTTCCATTAACTTCATGGACATTTTGGACAAATTATTTAATGTTTCTTAGTCTTCATCTCTGGCAGAATTTTTAATGTGGAGAAAGCAAGCAGTTAAGTCTATTTTGTCTTTGGATGTTTTATCATAGAGCTGTTGAGCTTGGGATACATTTCTAATTGCCTGCCTAGACCATTCACCTAAATTACGGCAGAGCTGATTTAATTATCCCTAAAAGCTTCCCTCAAGATGAAATTCCAACCTAGTCTTAAGTATCTTTCATTATAAAGCATGCCTAGAATTTTTTGCTGTCCTTAAAATAACAAAACTATGTTACAAGAATAAGTTACACTACAGAGAGGATTCTCACTCTTTTTTTCATACCAGGAAGGCAACAAATACCAGGGTCCTGTGAAGTTTTCTGCTATTCCCTTTAGTGGTACAGAGTATTCCCCAGCCCAGCTTTCATACTAAGCATCCTTATTGCTGAAAACTCCTGCATATTAGCATGCAATTACCTGACTCATCATTGTTTTCTAAAGAATCAAGCTGAAAATTACTTTTGCTCCCTGAAGTAAGTTGCTAAGTATTTGTGAAAAATTAAAAAACATATTCTGGTGCAAAAAACATTCATCTCAGAGATGCCTTAAAGAGAGCCATACCACAGTTGCCACAGTATAAGGTATAATATAGCTTCTTGCTTGTAGAATGCATCACAGTCCCTTATACCACTTTAAATGTTATATTTTCTCCAGGGAACTTCAACTAATATGCAGAATGTGAACTTCAAGCAACCAAACTCTATTCCACAATGCATTTTTATGGTTATTGATGTATGGCAGCACCAAAAATGGTGTCTATTTCAACATAGATACAGTTAGAGATTATAGATATGTTTCTCTTTAAGGAGCTTTGTTTTTCTAGAGAATCAGCATTTTTCCAGATCAAAATATTTATGTGCACACATTTATCAAAGATATTTATCTTTGGAAAACAACCCCAATGGAAATTTTTCAAATAGCTGAATTTTTAATCAGTCCTGCCAAATACCTGCCTTTAGCCACCTTCATACTGTACCAAAGGTTTGCTCGTGGGCTCCATTTTCTGTTGCTCACTGCATGAGGCAATTTTAGAGTTAAGTGAAGCTTCTTATATGTGATGTAGGATGGCCCAAAAACTAACATACAAACATGTTCCTGGAGAGGAAGGAAACTATGGATCAAAGCACTCTCTTATCAGCTTTATTATCCATATCCTTAACGTGCCTGCCATACATACTTTTACTACCCGCCCAGGTTTTGCTAAAAAGAAAAGTGAACTTTGATATTGCTTCCACCTTTTAACTCATGTAATATGTAGAATGTTGCAAAAACGTTAAGAATATTGTATCAAGGTTCTTTGAATAGCAGAGGACAATGCCCACTCTTGTCTCCAAGGTAAGCTATCAACTTGACATTTGTTTCTAAATGTCAGCAAGACCAGAATGGGTGAGATGAGTCACTGAACTTTTTTCACCGTTGGGTAGGGAGCAAGAATGGCTGGTTTAAAATAAGAGTATGGAAAGGGGAGAAAATATCTGTAGTCAGAAGGAGAGGAGAAGCTGATTTTTGCTGCTGTTGACTGTCAGGTTATGGACAAAGCAGCAAACAGTTCACTCTTAACTAGCCAAATCAGAAGCTGAATGGATGTTTGTAATGTGACAACTGGTTTATACAGGAAAAACTGGGAATGATATTCAACCCCTGGGAGTGGTTTGGAGGGAGGTAAGAGAGGGGCCTGTGGCTGAAATTCACTCACAGAGGAGTCTTTCATTGAATACTACCTGGAGACAAGCAGAAAATGCAGAACACAGGTCATATGCTTTGTGAAAATGGTTGCAGAGGAAAACTGATAAGGCTCCAGATTTATGCTGTAAAAGCAAGAGCAAGCTTCAGTCAAAGACTGCTGCCTGAAACGCTTTTGAGCTAGCTTTTGCAGAGCAGGGTCAGTGACCAGGACAACCACTGTAGTTTTGAGAAGCTACGGAAACTTCAGAAAGGATCTTTAAAAAGTATGTTTATACAAAATCCCTGGCAGGTGACTTCAGTTAGTTAACAAATTTAAGCAAAGCTGGTAAATTTGGATATTTCATCCCTCAGGACCTGTTTAATGTGAGAGGACCCTTATACTGAGGCACCTGTGGCAAACCCAGGGCTTCAGAAGCCTCAGCAGGAGCTGGCATTGCCAGAGTCTTGACTTTGGAAGGGTGTCCTTGCTGGCAAACACCAACCAGGGCTCCTTCTAGATGGTAAGAAGAAAAGAGAGATTCTGCAGCCTTGGAGAGTTCCAGGCTGTCTCGTCCTCCACCCATTTCATTTTTATAAAATTCATTTGCCTCCTATACAAACACAGACTACTTCTAGCTTAGCCCTGCTTTTGCAGGTGTCTAAAAATGGTTTTAAGTGGAGCTCTTACTGAATTGTAATTGAGAGAGTTGTTCCTCTCTCAATTTCTTCTAGAAATTCTGGCAATAATTCCAAAATTACTTTCCTTTATAGTTTATCTTTTAATGTCCCTATTTTATCCACTTCTTCTATCTTCATTCCATTTTTCACCTTCTTTTTGGTCTCTTCTTTACCATCTCCATGTCTTGTGTTGCTCACCACCATGTTCAAAAGAACAACATTGACCATAGACATTTTATCGTCCCATGGGGAAATAGAGGACTTGAAGAGAGAGACTGTACTGGTCAATCTTTTCTTTTATTTTTTTGCTTTGTTTTTCATCCCCCCACTTATCATTCACTCCTATTCCTTTTCTCCTTCTCTTCTCTAGTCCCACTCACCTTCTTCTTTTTCTTACTCCCTGTTTTCTGTTTGTGTGACAGATTCCCTGACAGAGTAACTTGCTGCAGGTCAGTTCAAATCAGGAGAATTTGGTTTTCTATTATCACTACAGCTTTAAACAACACAAGTTAATGTAGCATTGTGGTTGTGACGATATTGCCAAGCTTGAAAATGGCATTTCAATTCTAAATCACAGTCATTTATAACTTTCTCAAAAAAATATTACCTTTGGGACTCAAATTTTTGATCTCAGTCCAAGACTGAATTGGTTTTAGAAACTTTCATAAAAATCAATCCAGATGTTTGTAATTTTTTTTTCAAAGTTATCCAGTCAGGAGGAGGGAGGAAGTGATTTTCACCACTTAAGGTATTTTTCATATGCTTTTCATCCCCATAACTCAAACCAAATTTATTTTGAAACATCACCCTTGAAAGTGAATGTACTCCTGAATGATGCATTGCCTTGTTTGAAGAAATTTGGTTTGGAAATTACATAGTTATAAACGTTAGAACATTGTGTGCTGAGCATGCACAAAACATTATTTCTCTTTGATTTAGACCTCTACCCAATAGTGATTAATGCTCCCAGGCATGAATATTTGTTTGTGCACTCATGAAAATTAGAGACGGAAAAGATCTATTGCATCATCTACTTCATCTTATATCCAAAGGCTTGATACCTGCACTCTCTATTTGTACATGTGACAGGAGCTGAGAGTCACAGAAAGGTCCTTTCTTGAAAGTTCTCAGCAGAGCTTTAACGGAACAGGGACAGTAATTTTAACCCTGAAGCACATGTCTTTGTACCTTGGCTTTGCCCTCTAAAACATTTCCTAGACTTCCTGATATGAATTTTCAGAAACAGTAAAACATGTACTCAGCAGGTTGGACTATTGCTCAGTCTAGCCTCAGGCAATGGGACTTCCTTCACCTGCTTTGTAATTTTGAACAACCTGAAGATCTCATTGTCAGGAAGTTTCCCTTGCATCTCTTGTGTTGTCAAGACCTTCAGGCTATGGCAATAGTCAAGTCACGACTGGTTATGGGACAATAAACAGTACCCCTCACTCTTTATTATTTGTTCCTTACTATGAATACATATAATATATCATGCCATTGGCAATTCACTTTTGTTTAGACAATCTAGTTGTGCTTAGCTTCCTTCGTCTTTCTCCGTAAGCCAGTTCATCTAGTCACTGTTACCTAATGTGACCCTTTAGCTCTCATTGCTCTCATAGCTCTCATCTCTTTCATCGCCCTCATCCCCAGCTCTCAGATTATCTAAGCATAAATGGTTTCTGTTGCTTCAATTTGCACTCCCTCATATTTGTCAATAAATTTCTTTTTTGAATAGCAGTGCCTGGAATGGAAAACAGTTCTCATTGATACCTAACAGCATCCCATGACAGGTCTACTCTAGGAAAACATTTCAGTTGGTTAGGAAAGAGTAGACATTTTTCCTGCCAAAAAAAACCCAGAATTGGTTCTTAATTTGTCTTTATTCTTGACTAAAAATGTGCAGTATTTCTGTGGCATTTAAAAAAAAAAAAAGAGAGAAAATTGAGAGAAACAAGAAATAACCCACAAAAAAGTTTAATGTCACTGAAAAATATTTTGAACTGGGACATTTCAGACAGTCAGCTATGTTTTTAGGGCAGTCTAGCTAATACACTTATATAACAGAATTTTAAAACTGAATTTGTATGTGTACAGGAAAAAAAAGGGGATGTTTACAACTGTGTGAGCACACCACAGTTAGTCTATCATTCCTCAGAAGAATTACTGTGACCAAATGACACATTTGAAGGAAAATACCAAAAGAGACATAGTATTTCTTCATAACTCCCTAACATGTTACTTCTGGAAGAGCTTGTGCAATTTAAAAAATAACAAAGTTTTTCAAAATGACCGTTCATTTTAGGGGCCTCCATTTTCTGAACCTCATTTCAGAAAAATCTAACTAGTGCAAGTTTGAAAAGTGGGCTTTTTTAGTTGTCTCAAACTGGAGACTGCAAAAGGAGATACCCAGAATCAACATTTCTTTTTGAAAACACATCCTAAATTGTATCACTGGGACACAGGCAGTAGAATAGCAGGTACAATGCAACATAAACAGTACCTTTATATTTCTCTTTGCCTATTTGAAAAACACCACATCTGTTAAAAAAAATTTCATATGTTTGAATGGACGCTAAATGAAAATTTGATTATAGCTGGCAGATTAGAAGAAGTTATTTTTCTCTAGTTTATTTATGTAAAACCCAATAAACTCTTCAACATATAATTGCTTGTGTGAGCTCTGTGTACAGAAACCAGTTTTCATGTTTCTTAATTTCTCCCAAAAATGAACAGAAAGTGGAAATTTCCTTCTCAAGAGAATTTTAAATAATCTCAAAACCAGAACATGCTACTGAAAGTGTAAGTTGTCAGAATATGGAATTTTTGTAATTAGATGATTTCTAAAATGTAATTTGACAGTGTTCCCTTAATCCTATTACATCTTGTTCTCTCTTTGTTGGCTAATTAGAATGATTGGCCCTTGTCATTTTCATAAAATCCCTTTATACATTTAAAGTGAATTATCTTTCCTTCCCATGATCTCACCGTAATCATCTTGTCTCATCAGTAAATATATAAAGCTGTTAGAAACTCACTCAGACGCATACACGGTGTATATATCCTCTTAATCTCTGTGTACATAAGTAGGAATACACTAATGCACTAAAGTGGGTGAAAAATTTCTTCAAAGTGCTTTTTGCACAACAAACAGTCTTTTAAAGGCAGAATAATTTCCATGAAACAATGTCTCATATTCTTCAAAATGTTATAATGTGATTCAAAAAAAACAGACACTCCTAAAATGTTCTTTTTTTATTAAAGGTCTGAATTTTATTTGTAGCCTTTCTGTTGTGATATCTTGAAAGTGTATCAGCTGGGACTTACTGCAATGATACGATTTTCATGGTGGCTCTCTTTCTGGACAAAATAACAGATTGGAGTGGGAGCATTTAAAATTGCTTCATTCTTGGCCAAAATCAGTGATACTTCAGTCAGCAGTGGTAGCAAGGTGGAATGGATGCTGTCTGCTTTCACAAATCTCACCTTTACATTCTGCCTCAAAAGGAAGATATTAGCCTTTTGTGGGGCTGATACACTTAACAAGAAATATTAGTGGTTAACGCTCTAGCACAGTGGTTTGGTAGGCTAGGCACACCAAGATAAAAAAGATCCTTTACTGTGCTTATGTCATGACAACCTTTCCTGCTGACTGCAGTTAACTCAGCAGAATGAAGCACGTAGCACAACTGCAGAACTGCAGTACAAGCTGACCCATAGTAAAGAAGTTTAAACAGAGGTTTTTCTTTCAACCCATATTCTTCAACTTCTCAAAAGACCGATCCATAGATATCAGTTCCCAGAGATCCCCTCAAGAGAAACGGAGCTTAAAAAGATTGTATTTGTATTGCATGCAAATGATTGCAACTTTGTTTTACAGTTTTTTTTCTGGAAGGTTCCGTACTTCACTGTTTTCAGAGTATGTCTACGTGATGGCAGGGTTCTTGACCTTGTGGTCAATGTAATAATCCTCAGCTGGCACTATCTGTTACTGACACTGTGTTATTATTCTCGCAGGTATTTACATCACAGCTGAAGAAGCTTCAGGATATTACTGCAGTACCAATAATAAATATTAATATTTCTATAGCAACCAATTGTTCTTAATTAGTTTCACCACAGGAGCCAGGTGAAAGAGGAGCCAAGCTCTGAAGAAGAGAGATCCTTATTCAAAGCAGTGTTTCCAAAGGAGAAAAGTAATGCAGAGGGAACTGGAAACTTGCCAACAAAAGGAGACACCTGAAAGAGGAAAAGATAAATATTTAGCCACTGAGATCTGTTAAAGTACAAAACATCATCTATAATTCAGCTTCAAAATTACTATATTTAAATATTGTCACAGCTGTACTACAAATAGGCCTATGCTGGCAAATTACAAGGTAAGTGTGCGACACGTACCTAAGACTTAACTTATTTCCTCTCCCCTAAAAGTGGGGCTGTCATTGGAACACTTTTTTTGACTGTTGCTAAATTTGTACTTTTTTCATGCTACAGTTATATCTTTATCACAACTCCAAGGCTGAACAGTGGGAAAACTGGAAAAAAGAGATGACTCCAGAATGTCATGCATTGGAGACCTTGATCTAAATTTTGTGCAAAAGGGTTGAGTTTTGAGCATCCTGTGACTAGAAGAAAGGCAATAGAGTGAAGCTGCCATGGCCACCCAGCAGAGGCAGTGGGTGCACCATACAACATGTGCATGCAGAAGCTTCGGCTAGGGGAGCTTCACATTGACAGTGCCTGTAGCTTTCAAAACTACCCAGCCCGTCCATGCCAGCATCCCAGAGGGGTGGGTATGGAAACTCCCACAGAGTTTTAAAGACCCTTGTGCTCCAACAAGATTTGGGAGCAACTGGCTGAGGGGTGATTTGTCCCCTTGAGAATAACACAGAGAAAAAAAATGGGAAGAGATGGAGCTGGACTTTCAGTTCTCTGGCTTCCTAATGAGACTGTCAGTGTCCTGTTGCCTGGCTGTTCATCAGGAGCTTAGACAGTGAAAAGTCATCAAGGAGAGTTGTCCTCTGACAGAAGGAAAGAGTGAAATTCAATGGCAAAAGAAAGCTAGTCCATCTGGGCTGAATAAGGAAATGATCTTCTAGAGAGATGGAGAGGTCTGGAGAGGATTTTAAGAGTCTTCATTCCTGTAGATAANTTTTCTTTTCTTTTCTTTTCTTTTCTTTTTTCTTTTCTTTCCTCTTTTTAACATAAAGCAGAGCAAATAATTTTGCAATATTGACATGCAATATTGCTCTTGAGAAAGGGTTCTCTACCTTTCATTGTTCTGTTTATTGTTCTTGTTCAGCTATCACAGAGCACACACTTCCTTATTTTTCCTTCTTAGGAATGAAATACCCAGTTTCTCATGTAGGTGGTGAGATGAACAGGGAGAAACTGATTATAATCCTTCCAAATCAGTCTTCACTGTGTCAGTAATTTCCTTATGCAGCAATGGTCTGTCGGTCATCACAGCCTCCACAGTCACAGGAAACATAATTTCCAGTGTACCACTGGTACTGGCAGTGTGGGATGTATCACAGAAGAACATCTTGGCTCCAGGCTGTACAAGAGACGTCTCTAGACACATCCTATGAAGGTGTGTACACAGAATTAAAGTGGCTTCCAGAAACTTTCCAGTGCTGCAAGGCTTGGCTGTGTTTCTCAAGAGCTTGGAGATGTTTGTAGCTGGAGCTTTGACTGGCAGTGGAGATAAAGGGCAGCTGTGGAAAAGACTGGGGTTTTGTAGTCAATGCTTGGCCACTGGAAAGGAAAAGCTTGATGAGGGCTGCAAAAAGCACGGGAATGGGCTGACAGTTCTTAGGAGATACCAAAAAGTTTTGGTTTGTGTTCTGGAAAGAATGCAGGGTTTTTATGAAAGGAAAGGCTGCTTTTATAAGCATTGCAGTACAGAGGGGTGGGTAAATCCAGAGCTGACTGGGGAAGAAACCATAGTGTGGGATTTATTTGAGATTAGCAATCATATAAAGGTGAAATATCACCAGAGAACTGTCGCTTCTCTGTCATAATCTTCAAGAATCCTTCGATCATTGTGGAAGGTTCATGATAGTCGTTGCTCAGTCTTTATCAGGTGAAAAACACCAGTGAGACTATTTCTATGTTGAATGGGGGTAGGGGAATATGAAGAGCTCTTGTGGG
Source organism: Sula dactylatra (assembly GCA_013389905.1). NCBI lineage: Eukaryota > Metazoa > Chordata > Aves > Suliformes > Sulidae > Sula > Sula dactylatra. The sequence goes on along the minus strand of WEKW01029303.1, from coordinate 3,359 downwards.
AGGTTGTGAGAACAAAAAAGAAATTGAGCTATTGTCTTTCAGCTATCTGTCAAGATAAAGTTTCCAAAAACTGCATGTCCTTTACAGTCCTTTGGTAGGCAATGGTTGGAGAGCTCAGCTTAAAGGCACAATTTGGCTGTTCAGCTTGCTAGGCAGTGCAGCACTGGGGTCCTTGTTCTGGAGCCAGGCTGGTGGCTGGGTATTTTTGCCATGCTTGCAGAAGACCCTGCATCTTTTGCATTGCTGTGCTCCTCCCAGTTGGCACTTCGTCAGCTCAACTCGAAAGGTTTGTTTGATTATCACCAAGTGTTTGGTTATTAAAAACAAGCTGTCAGCCTCACAGCTTACAACTATAATGTATAATTAAATGCATCCTATCTTCTGTTTCTAAAACACTGTTACAATAATGTCAAGTTGTGATAATCTAGTGAAAGGCAGTGGGGAGCCGGGGTAGTCAGATGTGTAGGATGTCTCTGCAGCTCCGCTGTGTGCATCAGCTGCAGTGCTCACTCCAAGAAAAGGAGCAGTGACAGTGGGGCCAAGGTAAAATAAAAAGCAAGTATTGATGGTTGTGTGGGAGTAGGGGGAGAGAACGACAAAAGAGTGCAGATTTCTCCCTTTACCTTCTGTGGGGTCTGTTTTCCCTACTGACATTGGTGGTGTCAGGACTTCATCCCTCCACTTTGTAAGGCATCAAAGCACACTTCCCAGGAGAACTGGAGGACCACATCCTTTCTTCACAGGAAGGCTTAGTGAGGTACATGCCTCTCCTCACAGGGTGTGGCAGTCATCCCGTGGCTGGATGGTCTTCCCTTCCCCTAGATCACACAGAGCCCATCTGCAGAATCCCAGTAGAGGCCAAGTGGTGCTGAGCTTCACCTGTCTGTGGAGCCTCTCCTGAAGTCATGGTCCTGCTGGAGCTATTGGCAGCACCTGGGAATGCACCCTGGCCTCTCTGGACTAACAAACCCTGTCCAAAAGCTGAGACAAGCCAAATCTCTTCTTTGCTCCCTTTATGAGCTTAGTTTCCCTGTTGGCTGGTGTGGAGTCCACATGTACCACAAAGAAAGGAGTCAGAGGAAGATAAGGAATAGCAGTAAGGAAAATGTAGCAGCATCCTGACCGTGTTGTAGGAAACCAGCCTTTTATCACCTCCTGAGCTGCTACCAGTTCACACTACATATTCAGCTAGGACTGTCTCTAGTACTTGGAAGAAGCGGTGCCTGGCTCTGTCCTCAGGCTCCTCCATCTTCCCCTCTGTAATTACACTGCCTTTATTCATGGTAGGTAGTTGATGCTCACTAAAGTTCACTCAGCCTTTGCCTGTTGCAGCTCAGAGAGGCTGGGCTGCTGACACCTCTTTTTTGGAACTATCTTTCAGCCAACTTTTTGAAATGTGTCTATTTCAGGGAATCAGTAGTCTACAGCACCCATGAAAAGTCTTTGACACAAAATAAAAGCCTTCTCTGCCCCTTCTCACTCCCTCTGCCCTTCTTTCATCCTTCTGTCCAGTCTTACTACCTTATCAAATTGGAATTCTTCTGTAGTTATGGTGGCTGCCATTGAGTCACTTGAAGGTTTGGGTGCAAAAATGTTTAAAGCAAACAAGACTTCTTTCCCAGTTGCTCTTGGCTACAGTCACTGAGCAAGGTTTTCCATCTGGGACCTTTGACTATTGGGTTATGCAGCTGGGTATATCTGTGTAGCCTCCCACTTCTTGTGTGTGCCTCTCAATATACCTCTTGTTTAGCTCTTTGATGTGCCACCATGCCCCTCTGCCTGACGCATAGAAGTGCAGAAGCCAGACAACCTGTTCTTGAGATTCAGCTGTGGGACTTGCACTAAAATGGAAAGTGGTGATTTGCACCTCTGTTCAAGCTAAGTTCCAGTTCGCATCTCCAGGGTGTTCAAATATTACATCTCTATTCCCTGCTATGGGTGGTCTTTGCATTCACAAACATAGAGTGGAGAGTAGAGAGATGAGAAAGTAACGCAAAGATGTGGGGATTTGCCTCCCCTAGAAAATCTGAAAATCCAGCTTTCTTTCCCAAATGCAACAACCTCCCTGCCTCTGTGCTGCAGAGCAACAATCCTGACTTTCAACTACTCCCAAGCAGGACTCTGATCAGAGAGCAGCAATACATCTCTTGCAGGGCTGAGAGGTACTGAAATGGAATGGTAGCTTTGCACTGGCCTTCTGAGGATGGATACTTTCCCCTACAGAGCGGATAAAACAACACCATAGCTGACGTTAGAAAAGATTGCATGGAGGCTTTCATTCCCTGTTGTGTAACTGAGCTGCTCATGGGAGAAAAAACACAAACTCATAGAGGACTTCAGAAAGGATTACAAAGCACCAGCGAGCTGTGCAGCAGGCTCTTTTTTATGTATGCTACCATTAAATGCTTATTTGCAGCTTTTTTTTTTCACTGTCACTGTTTTGCACTCCCTACTCCCTACCTGATTTATTATTATTTTATTATATAGTTTGTTAAGCATTGACAGCCTTTGGGTTTTATTGCACTTATGTATCTTTGCCTCTCCTGAGCACCTATTGCAATAGGTGTTTTGAGCAATCTGTTCTTGGTGCATATGCACCTTGGAGTGACATCACTGGATATTTACAAAGTTTCTTTGTGTAAATGATTTGGAAGCAGCACATAGCTTTAGAAATTATATCTCAGGCTTGCTTTTCAGGACTGCACGTCAAATGTGGGTAAACAGTTACTGCATGTAAGAGAAAACGATGTAAGAAAGGGAAGGAACCCACTCAGTTTGCAATTAGTGCAGCCTTTAGGATCTAATAAAGTGCCTACTCTGTCAGGAACCATCTGAAACAATTTTACAGATCTTTTCAGCCCAGTCTCCCATCTCCCCTCCCCGTCTCTCCTTTAATTTTCTTCTATGATGAACTAACGGTTTATTATTTTTTCCCTCGTCTCCCTCTCTCCAATTACCAGTGTAGGGCCATGACAAGAGGAGAAATGGAAGCCACTGAGGCGAAGGGCCTCAGAGCGGAGGATCATGCTGGGGGTCCTTTCCTAAAGTGGCAAAAACATGAAGGCAAACGCACATGGAGAAAGAAGGTACCCCAGCGCCCCACCGCCCCAAGCAGGACCAGGTGAGCTCCTGATGATGGGCAGCTCCAACTCAGCATGGACGGGGACACGAGTGACGGTGGCCGAACCCCCTGAAGTACAAGAGCAGCCTCCAGGGAGCGCAGCAAATGGGGCGGGCGAGCAGGGCGTGGTGCAGCAGAATGGTGTGGTGCTGCAGAATGGCGTGGCGCAGCACAAGGGCGTGCTGTGGCAGACGGGTGTAGCACAGCAGTTTGCGCGGCAGTTCGTGTAGGCAGGGTG
>WEKW01029301.1:802-29837 GCA_013389905.1 Sula dactylatra | reverse complement strand
CACCTAGGCTCTCATACTTACACACTCACTGACAGTATGTGTTAACATTGTTAGCATTTCTATGTGTAGTCTATAAATTTATAGAAAATAGGGTTGAGTGAAATAGGCAGATTACAACTTTTTGTATGTAGTGTACGGTATTTAGTATATAGTCAAGCTTATTGTTAACGTATTTTAACTCATAACAGTAAGCTTCTAAGTGTAACATGGATTTAAAAACGAAAATGAAGACAACACTTTTAATTATTAAGTAAGTTGTGATGATGATGTAGTATTCCACACAAAGTTACCTTCTCTCACCCATAGTTTTCTTGTCTATTTCCCAGTTGCTACTTTTCTTGGAATGTTTATAATACAGCTTCTGAGTGTAGAAAAACCACACTTCTTGTAGCAATAAATTTCTATTGACATAATTCATATGTGTGTGTTGGACTAAATTGCTTTCTTTTTGTGTAGCTGTTTCAGGGGATTCTTTTGGAAATGCTTGAGGTTGTTTGGCACCTTTCGTAAATGCAATTGTTGTCACTTTTCTTCCATTGGCAAAACTCTGCTGCTTAAAGAATACAAGAAAGCTAACATAACACTCTTTTTCTTTTAAAATAAAGCTAGAAGAAGTGAACAGCTTTTACATTCTCAGCTCTCTCTCCCTGCCCCTCTACTGTGCTTTATTTTTCAGTTGTCATGATTGTTTTTCTTCACTGTGTGGCACAGAGCACCTCTGAAGCCAAGCACAATTTATATTGCCAAGACAGATGCTATAAAATGAAGCTGAACATGGCAGATGTTGAAAGAGTTGTTTGTTTGCAAATGATTACCTGTCATAATATGTTTCTCTGATTCTTTATTTTTTTCTGAAACACTGGGCTAGAAAAGAAAGCAAGGTGGCCTGGTCTTTCAGTGCATGATTTGATGCCAGAGAAAAGGAAGAGTTTAGCTGCTCTGTTTTAGACTGGAAGCAATAGCTGACATCATAATTTAATTCCAAATAACATGTTGACAACAAACACGATGAAAAATATTACACAACTTTGAGGAAAAACATTCTTTCTTTCCTTAGTGTAAATAAACTTTGCCTACCTGAAAGTGACTCTGAAGGCTTGGGTAGAGAAAATCAAGAAGAAAATCTGAAATTGTCATTATAAAGCCTTATATTGCATGAACTCAAATAGTTACTTACTACAAAATGCCTTTGTGTTGGTAATTTTGCTTAGACCTAATTCTGAAAGTTTCATGGAGAACAAAAGATGGAATAATTTTAGTAACAGGAACTATTTTCCATTGCACTCTCTAAGAGTAAGTCTAAACAAGTGGGAGATAACATTAGAGTTTTATTTTAAGTGAGACATTGAAAGCTTCATTGAAAATAGTTTGCAGAAAAAGGATTGGATTGAAATTGTTCAGTGATCCATTTTGTAATTCCACTGAGTGTTTTCTTTTGAAAAACCATGAGCAATTAATGCTGAGGAACCTGTGCTTCACTGTGTCTGATATTCTCTTGACGGTGGAAAGTCTGTTCAGAGAAATGTTACAACACCAGAAGTAAACCCAAAACTCCACACTTACGTCATCCTCAGAAACAGACGATTCTCCTAAGAGCATATGAAGACTTGAGGGTGTGGGGTTTTTGTAAAATCTATGCATCCTCCAGACTCTCCTCGACAGTAAGACATTTCTCCTGTCAGTAACTTTTTCTGTGCTCTCCTGGAAGTCAATATCTCCTTGGTACAGGTGGATGCAATTTGCATCTGACTTTGTCAACTGATGTGGGGAAGAGAAGCTGGAAAATCAATTTTATTCATGATAGCTGCATCATATTCACTACAACCAGGAATATTGTTCTATTGTTTCTGAAATGGCTTTAATACAAAATTAGATAAGTAATCTAACATTGCAGAAAACCAAGGAATGCAAGAATTTCAGATTGCAGTAACAGTACTCTGTTTTTCTATGTTCAGTAGTTTTTCTGAGTCTAATTTATACTGCTGTCACCAAGGTATTAAACAACAGGATTTTATAAAGATAGGGGAAAAAAAATCTTCAGAAAAAAAATTTTGGAAAATATTTTATTTTGTGTGATCCCCTGTGGCAACACATTTTGTCTCCAGGAAAAGTAAAATGCACTTAGTTATCCTAGATGATGCTAGGTCCAGCTGGCCTTATGTAGTCTGTGCTATTTGGGTGGAAAACTGGTGCCATTTCATAGCTGGCTGGTCACTGAAGCTTACTTACATTCTCACTATATTGTGATTCTTGCTAGGGGAAGATGAATATGTTAATACACAGCACCTCTTACAGCGTAGATAGCAAAGTTAAGTTAATCAAGAAACAACCAACTTGAAAGAAAAAACAAGTACTTTCTAGCAGTAGGAACAGTGGCATGAATGGTATTTACACCATGAACATATGTAAGGATAGATATGGGAAGAAGAGCAACTGAGGTTAAAAGAAAAAAGCAGGGAATCCAGAACACAAATAAATGAATGAATGAAGTTCAGAGCAATTATCAAAATATCTTTATGTTTCACCTCTAATAATAACAGAATATATATCTTTTCTATATAAATGGTTTCAGTGTTATATCTTGTAAATAAGACCCATATGAATTATTTTTGTTGTATGATTGGAGGATACTGTACAAAGATGGATTTGAACAAGTCAGTAGTAATATAGCCATTGCAGAACACACAGCTTTCAGGTCTTTACTCTGTTGCCAAAATACCCACTTGACAACCCAAATGCCCTTGCCTGGCTGTGAAGCTCACTGCACAGGACTTTTATCACCCCATTTCCTTTCAATTCCAAGCTTATTAGTTAAAATAATCTCCATAATTCTTACTGCATCCCACCATCAATGTGAAAGAATAGGTATTTTAGAAATAGTTCCATATCATATAGCTTATTAATTATTTTGAGGATCTCCTCTTGTATTTGTTATACTTAATAGCTTTAAAATTATGTAGTGAAATTAATTGTTCCTATATGGAATGCTGTGTGGAATGAGCGGTAGGAAACATATAACACAGCGTTGCAAAGCTAAACAGTTGAGTTGTGGGAATGGTGTGCTGCAGCAAGGTGTCTGTGCTTCCAGAAGAAAAGGCTGGATTCTTGGGGAAAAAGCCTTTTTTGAAGTTGGATTTGATTCTTAAGTTTATCACAAGGCAATCCCATACTTTTAGGAGCAGCTCCCTGAGTTGCTCAGTGGCTGGCCTTCCCATACCTTCTGGCAAAGCCTTATGGATGAGACTGACACCCATTCACCTCCAGTTGGTCACAAATCTGGGAGACAGGGTGGTCAGGGCATGTAGCACTTATGTGACTCACTGTCATTTTTTTCATTTGGCTCAGGATGTTTAGGTGGGCCTTCCACAAAGGGGTTCTCAGTTTTTCTGTAACTAGCACTAGAGCTTATGCCTCTTCACACTCTTTTTTTCTATGAACTATGCCCATGGTATGAGACTCGTGAGGTCTGCAGATAGTTATTTGCCAACAGCACTTCCATTTCCAGAATTTTGCTTCATTTCTTTCATCTTCCTATTCTACTTCTTTTATAATTTATTTTTTTTTTGGTAAATGTGTCAGGTCAGATAATAGCTTTTCTTAATGCTCCTGTTTATACTTTGAAAGTCTGGAAGATGAAAGACTTTCAGGAAGTTGTTTCTGCTTTTTTCCTGTTTAGCTGATATTCTTGTGGAAAGTGACATTTTATAAAGACAAGGTTAGCCATGCAGCTTCACATTGGATTCCCTTCTCTTCATTGTGCTACCTTCTCAACAAAAAAAGTAGAAATGTAATATTGGTTCATTTTAGGGTTTACAGAATATGGCTACATTTCAGATCAAAACTAAAACTTGTTTTCCACTGCATAAAGGCAGTTTTATTTATTTGTTTGTGTCATTACAGGTATTTCTTAAAGACATTTCATGGAACTCTTCAATCTAATAGTCCCTGCCCCAGCCTTTATGACTCCCGCACCAATTTACTGCAGCATCACTACCAGTTGTAATTGTCAAGAAAGTCTGGTTGAATTAAAGTTATTTCTGCAATTTCTTTTGGGAAAAGGTGAATGTTGTGACCCAAAACACCTTATCTGAGACAAACTGTTGTTTAATTCAGTAGTAGGAACAACATATAACAAGAGAAGGTAATTTTAACACAGGCAAGCATCCATACTTGTCAGTCTTAATCCAAATACTCCACTTCTGTTAAGTGGGCTTCAGTCAACTTCCAGGCAGTGTTTGATTTTCTCTCCTTCTGTCCACTTGGTACTTTTTTTCTCACCATTTTCAGGATCTCTAGTTTCTTTGGGTTTTTTTCCCCATAATTTCCTGCCACGCTTCTCACTATCTTGCACAATTGCGATATTGATCTCTACAAGACCTGAGGAAATAGCACTTGCACAGTTTACTGAGGGTGAGGGAATGGGGCTTTCAGAAGTATTTATCTGCTTTCTTGTCTTCTAGCAATTAGCTCCTGTTGGAATTAACTCCTTGTAATTGCATAGCAAACACCATCATAATGATCGGAGAAATGAGTGGATCATATACTGTTATTAAAGCATTATAGGCAAGTTCCAGGTATTTCAGGGTTCACTTACCAGATATGTTAAGATAGCACAAAGACAGAATCGGCAGAGGTTCATTAAACTATTGCATGTTCAATTATTTGTTATGGCGACGGGCGATGATGTGCAACTTGGTCAAAATGAAAAGGCAAAAAGAAAGGCAAAGATCTCTCAGACTTGATCACCCTTCAGCCTAGTGTTCTTGGAGTGAACTAGTTTCTGTAACTGATAAAAAAGTTGTATTCATTTAGCATTATGTCCACAAACAGGGAGCTTCCTAATCTAAATTAACAGGATCATGTTTACGCACGGCAAATTTCAGCAAAAGTCTGAAGGAAACCTGGGACCTGTGGTGAGACACCTCATCTGCTCTACCACCATGCTTCATATCTAGGTCAGCAATGTTAAATTCTGTGCACAAAATGCAGGTAAAAGTTAAACCGCAACAGGAACAAAAGAGGTTAATTCCCAATATGTGATATTATAGTTCTATCTTCATCAGAAAAAGGCATGCTAACTTCTTAAGTTACTTAGCATAAGACAAAATTTTAGCGAAGACAAAGTCTTTTTTTTTTTCATATTTGTCAGATAATTAAGGTAGCAGCAAAGGGTGATCATAGCATTCCCCTGAGCTTTGAATTTAGGTGACAACTACAAGCTGCTTTATCTTCCTACCTCACATTACGTTGAAATAGTACACCCAAGTTTAACCCCCCAGTCTAAAATCTGTTTTAAAAAACTGGGCACACAAAGATGAGCATGCTGTAACCATAATGGTGTGATTCTGTGACAAAACAGGACTGCAATACATAGGGTTTGTAATTTGAGAATGACATAGCCTAAGCGAAATCTTAAATGCAACTGTAATTTTGAATTTCCCATATCCATAAAGTTCAGGTTGGGATAACTGTAATATCTCTTTAACATATTTATTCTTAGGTATGAACTATTCCTGGTACATTCTCTTAGTCTTAACTGCCAGTAAACACTTTGTCTCAGATACACAAATTTACCTGGCTTTCTGTTAACCCTCGCTGTAACATAATACAGAAACAAGTGGTTGATTGATAACAGATAAGATTACAGTTTTGAAAAACACAAATTGTAAACCTCCTTGCAAAGATTTGCTCACATTGACTGTTTTAGGGTTGCCATGTGTAGCAAGCTGTAACCTCAGCATCTTCTACAGTCATGACACTTCATATTCTTAAATAACAAAGCAAGGACAATGCTCTGAAACATCAATTTCAATCCCCCAAAGAGAAAGCTACTGATATAAAAGGTCAGTAAAAACTGCCATTTGCTCTAGAGCAGTATAGGAGGGGGAAAGGTGGAAAAACAAGAAACTAATGCTTGATACTATACTGAAATGTATACGCGTCTAATGAATTGGAGACACTGCTCAAGAACGGTTCATGCTTAAAAACCATCATCTGTATAAAGCTGCCAGAGTCAGTGAGGTGCTGACTTAGCTGTGCCACAGATAAGTGGGAGAAATAATAAACCTCTACTCTACTCCATCTCAGTGTCATTCCCTAGTTTTCTCATTCACTGTTCTTTTTTCACCTTTTCAACACCAAAAATCCCTCAAAAGAGGCAGATAATTTCTTGTGCTGTCACTCGTGTTGATTTTTTTCCATTTTTTTAAGTCACGCAAGAATATTTTCCATGCTATTTCTCATAACAATGAGCATGTGGCATTTCTAAGAGAAGTTATTCTTGCATAAACATGAGTTGAGCAACTAGCCATAACTGTACAGTGATTCACTTTCAGCTCCAGCCCTGAGAAGTCTTTGTACTGCATTTCTAAAAGGAACAAAATTCTGACAGGTGCTCCTTAAAGGCTGAGGATCAAATGCAGATTTTCTTCTCCCTCTGCCTCTGCCCCTGCCCCCCATACCAGCACTGTGGACTGTGGGTGCATGCCAAAGAATCGAGAATTATGCCTGCAGTCTTTGGCCTTCAGTCTAAGAGAAAAAAGACAATCGTTCCTATCTAACTCCTCACTGTTGCAGCATCTTTAAAAAAGGACACGGGAGTATTTAGGAACTGATTCAAAGTCTGTGCAAGTCAGTGGGAATGTTTGTGTCAGTCATTGAGGAGCAGCATGAGAAGGATGAGTGATTTACATGTTCATGTTACATACCCTAAGGCATATATTCTGTACTGTTTAGATATTCAATGTGCATACTATACTTCTGTGTGGACAGTTGAGGAATTATCTGTGAGGAGAAGCTTCTATTCAGAAGCATTGCAGGTTATACTCACCTGTCAGTAATACAATAGCATGATTTTTAATCATGCTCAAATTCCATTGGGATTTTTACAGAAACATGTTTAGGAATTATGAGCCATTGTACTTTACTAAATTGTTTATTAGTGAATTTGGGAAGTTGCATATCGTTTACACATTTCAGAATCCATGGAAAGACCTGTAACTCTAACAATACCTACAAAATTGAAGAACAACAGATCTCAGTTAAAACCACAATATTTTGGCACAAGAGTATGAATTACATCATTAAATGAACCAGAATTTATTGAAAAGTTTCTATTTCTTGTTTTCTGTAATCTGTGTTCAAGAATATCACAGTTTTAGGAAGTTGTTTTATCTTTGTAGATCATGTCTCAACTGAGACATTTATTCCATACTCCACAGATAAAAAACTGGATCAGGAAAAGTTTGTGTAAACAGACAGAGTAAGATCTTGCTCATAAAGAAAAAACTACATGTGTTTGTACACAGAAAACTTTTTAAATGAAAATAATTAAAATGTATTAAAGCTATTTTTAGATTTTAAACTAACTCACTTGTTCTTAAGAACATAAAAAAGACTGTTTTGAAAATACTAATACAGAAAAGATCTTTCTTTAAAGCCAACCTACCAGCTCCTCTCCAGGGGAATCTTTTACAGACTTGCATGGTTAAAGAACCATTCTTTGCCTTCCGAAGACACCACCACAAATCTCTTTTGGTTATATAGACTAAAATGTGAATTGAAAGACTGGATTAGGTCTTTTTTTCTCTTTATGTTTTTTTTTTAATTTTTGTATATTTTTCTCTTTATATTTGAAGTTTTCTTGACCAGAAGGGATTGCAGAAATTAAACATGATTCTTTGACATACACATATTCTTTTCTTATCTTTTTTACACGCTATGGTGACCTTTGCATCTGTCTTTCAAATACCTCAAATAGCTTCCCATATATGATGGGGGTTTTTTTAATCATTGTTCAGTACTTAACTCAAATTGTGTACTCTTGTGATCATGCTGTGAAATAGAAATTGTTATTCTGGTTTGGTTTTTTTTTTGCAGATGGTTAAACTAAGGTGCAGAGAATTAAAGAGCCTTTACTGTAGAGAACTGTCAGGCATGACTTTTCCCGTCATAAAGAACTGCCTGATTCATAGGTCAGAGAGCTGCAAGCAGACAGAGAAATGGTGCATGAAACTCATTACTATAGCGGGGACAGAGGAACAATTATGCAGAGAAACTGGTGCAACTACATTTTATTGCCTTTTTTTTTTTAAAAAAAGGGTTAATTATAAAATTTAAGGCATGCTGAATGCTCCTTAGTGCCACATTAGTGAGTGTCTTTATAAAGGAATATGGTAACAATTATGCACATGCAAACTGTGCAGTGCTGCCTTGGTGTGTGCACTAACACAAAACTGGACTAACTCATCTTTTTCAAAGGTGCTGAGCAAGTACAATTCCTTTCAAGTCTATAAGAATTTCTGGTGCTCAGTGCTCTTGATCATTACTAGCTTTTAATATTTTATCTGAAAGGTGCTTCATGTAGCAAATTGCACGGAACACAATTCACCCTAGAAGTATAACAGGCTAAGTCATCCCCGATGAAGTTTCAAGTATTAAAAAATGAATATAAGGTGAGGAAAAGTTGATGTAAAGTGTTTCTAAGTAACATGTATTTTCAGGATTTTTCCATTTAATATGTGTACCTTATACAAAGCAATTATTTTGAGGTCATAAAGCACATAATTATGTATTTTAGGAAAATATTTATAGGGTCTCTGTACTTTCGATGTAATTTCCTCTGTAATTCTTATTGTTTAGCTATTTTTTGTAATAATTTCCTAAAAGGCTGTGTGGGCTTTTACCTGAGTCTTCTGGCCCTCCTTAAGCCTTTCCTTTCAGAACTCCTTAGGTAGCCCATAATTGTGGATGAAAGCAACTTCTGTGGTAAGCAGGAAGAGCTAGCCCTTGCATCAGACCATTTCTTCTCCTCACTTGAGGGAGCAGCAAAGAAGATCTCTAAGGATCAGCTACATCCTATTCCACAGTCTCCAAGACATCTTCTGATAAAATGCAGAAAGGGAGTTGAAAAATAGCGAAGTTCTTTGCAGCACAAGTAGCCAGCTGCCGCATTCGCATTGCTCTGCTGCCACCACTGAGCAGCCCCATGGGCCCCTAACTGCTCACCTACCGAGAAACCCCTGCATACCCTCTTTTAAGGGGAAGCCCTGTATTTCTGTGGGAGATAGGCATGTGGTTATATTACAGATTTGTTTTCCTTTCTCCTGCAAGTGAGTCTTAATCATGACAGAGCTTATTACCATAGAAAGGTTTCTGACATGCAGTTTCTGTCATTTCTCTGTTCTGTCCCTAAAAAGGACTGATGAGAGCTTGAGGGGCTGTGGAAAATAATATTCTCGGTTGAGGGGAGAAAAAAGGAAAGCAGTAAGTGAAGTTAGGGAAAGCAGGGTATTGGCAGTGCAGAAGAGGCCACTGTACTGTTCTTGAGGGAGAATACATTTGCAGTGAGAAAGCAATGAGAGGACAGAGATTGGGAAAGTTGCTGCAGGACCACCCCAGATGGAAGGAGAGGAAAAGAATTAAGGGTTGATGGGGGAAACGGATAGACTGTGGAACACAGACTATTGGGCAAGGAAGGGAAGAAGAAGGGCAGGCAGAGAGGGTGCAGTCACACTGAAGGGGGAGAAGCAACTAGTAAACTGTGGGAAAAGGAGGGCACCATAAAAAATTATTGGAAGGGAGTGAAATAATAGTAAAAAAGAAAGAAAACAGATAGGAACACAAAGATAAATATGAAAATACTGTAATAAGAATCACTGTAATTTTAGTGTTTAGCATAAAAGTAATGTGTGTGTAAACACCTGATAGGAGGGAATGAAGAAGATGGAGACATGCTCTTTCCAGTGGTGTCCAGTGACAGCACAGGAGGCATAGGCACACTTTTGTTTTTTCTTTTTCCTTTTTTTCTTTTTTTTTTTTTTGGTGGAGTAGTTGAACTTTGAAATGGGTTGCCCAGGGAGGTTGTAGAGTCTCTATCCTTGGGGATATTCAAAGCCAAACTGGACATGGTCCTGGGCAAAGGGCTCTGGCAAATCCTACTTAGAGCAGAGGGCTTGGACTAGATGATCTCTAGAGGTTGTTTCCCACTTCATCACTTCTGTGATTGTGTGGGCATTTCCAAGGAGTTATGAAGAAGATGGAAGTATTATTTTTTTCTTTGCAACACATACTTCTTTATTAATACAGTGCTTTCAGTATTTCTGCCAATAATTTGCAAGGGCCTGGAAGGATACTTCAGTACCTGGTCACATAATTTGGTTTGAATTGTTGGGGTTGAGGTTTTCCTCATCTTCAGAAGTAATGGAAAAAAGCCACAGCTAGATAAAAAAATGTATGCAGCTACTTTTTGTTATAATAAAATCTCTCATTTTGCCTGTGTGATATATCCCATTCATGTGCTTGGGGTTAAACTAATTGCCAGCCCCTGTGTAACAATATGGTTGTGACTTTTTTTTATTTTTTTTACTGCACATCTTAAGTTTGTTTTAGGACACTAAAGATATTTTATGGTAATGGTCTGATAGTGTGTAGAGTAGATGTTTTATAGACAGCTTTGAATTTAACAACTTTTTATGGAGATTTGCAGTTACAGAGAACTGACTTTGTAATTCCTTTGGTCCCTCTGCTGTCCTATGTTTTTATTTCAGCAAGGAGATAATTTAAAGGAAATAAATGGGAAAGAATCCTTGTGATTTATGAGGAAAAAATATAATGTGTAATGAGCAAATAACACTGAGTGTGGCGATATGTTTCTTCTGTGGATTTCAGACTGACTCTGTTAAACCATGTTTCTTATTCTGAGATCTCAGCAACATTGGTTATCAACATGCTTGTTTTAATTAGTTGCTTGGTTTAAGTCCCTCTTTGTTTTATTCTTCACATTCTTTACCATAGTATCTGAGAAGCTACACAAATATTTTCATTAAAAATACTGTTTAGGTGGAAGTCTCTATGTTATAGGATACTTCAGCCTTATTTTAATTACTCTCATGACCAAGTAGAAAGCTATTACAAAGCAATTACAGATAAAACAAACATAAAATGGAATTAATTTTGGATTAGCCTCTGCTATGACTCTCTCTTATTATCCCTAGAAAACATAAATATTAAAGGACTAATGAAAGCATTCTGAGACAAATTATTATAAATAAAAGAACTTACTAGGGGAGAAAACCAGAAACAGCAGACTGTATGAATGCAGAATAAATCTGGTGGGTCAGATTTTGATCTTTTGACAAAATACTCCAGCTTATTGCAGATCAGATTCTGTTCACTGTTGACACTGCTTTATAATGCATTATAACTCATTGTTTTACTTCAGATTCTATTTGCTTTGTTACATATATCAAAAATTCATCTTACATTTTAGCTACATGGACTTCTCATAACCTTCAGTGAGCTAGCATCCCTCACAGGTTCAGAGAAATGATTGAAAAGCATAACGCTGTGGATGTTAGGATCCGCAACATGGCTTAGTGTGCATATTTCTTGTATCAGTGATATCTTGAAATGTGCAACAGCTATGTAAGTTCAGGAATGTGAATAAGACTCATGAAACATAATTGGCTTAAGCCCAGGTGCAGCAAAGCTCGTTATTTCAATGGAGAGTGTTTTTATGTTTGAAAGTTAACCCTGTGTTTGAGTTGCTGGGTTAAGGCTTTTAAAGATACACTGGCTATATAAGGAATGCCTTGCATTAGTGTTAATATATAGGTTGACAGACCAAATGATTGTCAATAGTTTTGTGTATATTATTTTGAGAACTATAGAGTTACAGATCTAAACTAATTACCTTCTTGAAAAAGCAAAATGAAATATGGGTTTATCTTTGATACACAGTAACTCATAGTTTTGATATAATATTACCCATTTTAGTAATGTTAAGGATGATTTCTTAAACTTATGGTCCATTGTAGCATCTTGTGGTTATATAAGTCTTGTTAAGAAAGGACTGATTTCTGTACTCAATGTTTGCAAAATCTTCCTTTGTGACAGATTATGAATCATTAACCAAGAACAGGATTCTGGTCTCGACTATGTATCTGTAAATATACTGTAATACTGTTGAAGCCATTACATTTGAAACAAGAAGACCATTCCTTGCCATATGTAACATTTCCTTTTTCTTGAACACTGTCAGGAGTTCTTTTGTGAGCCATCACTACCTGTTGACCTAGTCCCTGTATATTTCTTGCATCAGTGGTGAGTTTGTGTGAGAAATTGTGGGTAGTTAAAATGGTTCAAGTGAGTTTTGTAGGTATTACTTTTCATATTATTCTACTGAGGCTTGTTTTGGTTTTCTATTTTGTTAAAAAAATTATTATTGTTATTATTGCAATGAATACTTTAGATATTATGAGTGCCCCTGGAAGACTAAACCAGAAACTTCTATTAAATAAAAGGCGGGTTGGCAATGCAGAAGAGGGAAAACTGAGAAGTGGTAATATGATCACAAACCCTATTCTCATGACTATATTAACTTCATCTTTTTAATCTAATATGTTTGCTTCTTTGTTTGTCTAATTATTTTTTCATTAGAAAAACTAGATAGATGTAGTTTTAACAGATTAATTTTCAGAATGTATTACTAAAAGCCTCACTGAATAACTGACATTTCAATGTTATGAAACAGAAGTTTATGAAATATTGTTTGCTTATTTCCGGAAACAAAGATTCTGGATGCTGCATTACTTCTTGTTAGCTTAGAGTTTTAGTCAGAAGTTAAATTAGAATGAAACTGGGGAAACGCAGCCACAGATAATGGTCTGATTTTTTTCTTTATGTATATCCATTTTAAATTATATTCAATTTTCAGCATATAGTTGCCCCAGTCAATGGGACTATACGTAAATCTTAAGCATTCACTTGAATAACTCACTGAATCAGGGCCATTTTCAGGGCCCATGTTACTGTGAAATGGCTTTATTCCACCTTACTTGCAGGACAGTTCTAATAGTAATAATTCTTCACAGGTGGACTATTTTTCTTCCACTCAAGTAACTTAAAACATAGAAGAAACATGAACTGATAAAATCGCTCCCCCTTCTTAGTAGTAGGAAAGCCAAGAATTGGCAGATTGCAATTAAATTTCTAGATATGTAAACAAATGGAAAATGGGATTGACTTTTGCAGAGTATCCACTCACCCATTGATTTACTTTCAGCAAAATCAGATCCTTTTTTTAAGATAAGTAAATATATATGTAGATTCTTAGCATTCAGTGTCCAAAGTCTGTTTTATAGAGCCAGGTAATCACAATTATTATTGAATATCTATCTGTAATTAGCTTGTTTTGTACTATAAAGCAACCCTAAAATCAGGATTCGGAAAATGAGTTTCAGACTAAGAAATTTGCCAAGTATCAGAGAGAACATTAGCACTGAAGCCGGGTGTAGAAATTAGAAGTTTTGCCTTACAGTCTTGTCCATTGCTCCATAATGAGACCAGCAAGATCCAGAAACATTCCATTTGAGATTCTTCCTTTAGTCATCACACATTCTTCTCTAATGTGATAATGTGTGACATAAATGTTTTTAGACACAGTTTGCTACTGTCATGCTTCCCTCCAGCATGCAAACAAAGCCAAAATTATCTCTTGAAACCCTTTCAAAATACTTTATTTTGTAATTTATAATTATAACCTCCAGTTAGCTATCTTGTATGATACTCTTTGTGGAAATTACTTGATTGTACTTTTTTTTGTATATATAATTTGGGTTTCTGTTAGTCTTGAAGTAAAGATTTACAGTGTATTTAAATTGCAACCTAAAGCTACCCCAAAACCATTTCGTTCTCTTACACTGCTTTATTATCTTTAAAAGCTGATTTGTTTGGTAGTTGTACATTAAAGATCTTTAATAATTTTCTCTCTACTGTTAATGTTGGACTTCTGAAAAAAGGAATTTACTTTTTTTTTTTTTTAATCTGTCAAATTTTTTCCAATCCCAATCAGTCTCCCATTACTATGTATTAGGAAAAACAGTGCTATCTTCTTGTCTTCTCCTGAACCAATAGAAGATGGCTGGGTGCAGCACCTGCTCTCTTTCTTCTGAACAGAGGCATAGCTTGCTCATTTAAGCCTGTAAACCAACCATTCAGCCACTTTCGATGCCAAAATTCAGTTCCAGAAGCTCATCATGAGCTTAAGTCCACATCTGGCACTGAACAGTACAATGTCTGAGTACCAAAGCAAGATATGTTGAGAACACGTTTTCACGGATGAATTTTTATGGATAGCAGCACTGAAGGGTATTTGCTATAGGCATATGTGGATGGGAGAGTTATTTGGGGAAAAGAGAATTTCATTCATGTGATAAACTGAATTTTTGGCATTTATTTCCCACAATGTTGACTTAAGCTTTCGCTCTCCCATTACTTAGCCCATGCCCTTTCCTGGCTTTGTATCAAACATTGTTAAAGGCTGTTGATTCTCAAAAGATTCTTTGAAGTGACTATCTTCTAAAGAGCAGGCAAGGATATTTTTTTCTGTAACCTTTAAGAAGTAAATAGAGGGGATGATGATCATGCATAGAGTGAAAAACATAGCTGCAGATTGACAGAAAGTAGCTCTTAAGCAAGTTACTAGAAATTGTAATTATTTATGATAATTCTACCTTGACAAAACAAATACTAGGGATAATACTAAAGTTTTTAGGTATTGTGTGAAACTTTTCCTGTTAAATTTGTGATTGAAAGCTTTGAAATAGCGGAGGGATGGGCAGATTTGAATGTAATTTTGCTATTGGTTGTACTGTATGCAGATATAAATGGTACAAATAAAAGCATCTCTCCTCCTGTTCAGTTTAATAGAAAGAGCTCTAAGAAATAACTGTAGATCATAATGTTGACTTTACAGCAAAGGAGACATTACATTCTAATGAAAAATCTGCCATGAATCATTCATAATTTGCTCAGTAATAATTTACACATGGCTGCACTTTATTGTGTTGAACAGAATGTAATCAGGCTTGATGACCTTTAAGTCCTCTTTTAAGTTAGGTATCTAAAAATGTGATCTGCACTCAGCAAGGTCTCAGAATTGCATTTCGTACAGGGCTTTGAAATAAAAAGCTCTGCAAAGATACAATTCATATCCAATCTGTGGACTGGCAGTACTTTTCAACATTTATTCTCAGCTTTGTGCATAACTCTGATTTTTATTGTGTTCATGTCAAATTGTAATGTATTGTATTAGTGATTAAGGAGATGGTGAATCCTGGAGCCAGAAATGACAGACAGAACACAAAATGTTTCTCTAAGAAAAAGATCTTAATAATACGAAAAATAATAATATCAACCATATATGAGCTGTTTTGTAGGATACATTAGCAATATACCAGCTTCGTTTCTAGAAAAGATACTTTGGGATAAAGTATGTTCTGCTGTTGAAAATGGCAAGCTCTTTTGAAAATGAAAAGTGATGGTCCTATGTGTGCTGTCAAAGACAGCAGCAATGCTGGTACTTTTTTTTGTAACAGCCAGGGTCTCTAATATGCAACAAGAAAAGAGTAAAATTAAACTCACTGTACATCTTTTGGGTGGGGCATAATCTTAAGCCTTTGGTATAGGAAGAATCACTGCCAGCTTCCCTAAAAGCAAATGACAACAAATACAAATCTCCGAATTTAATTTTTCTCATCAGAAACTTTTTCCTAGATACCTTAATCATCCTTCTATGAAGGCCTTCTATTTCTTTGCTTCCTACTTGAGATAAAGTCTAATGGGGCTGAACTCAGCTTTCCTGTCCTCCTCTGAAAACTTAATTCCTTCCCTGCCGTGCCACAGCAATATGTTCGGACTTGGTTAAGCAGCTGGACTGCTGTGACAGCAGGGTGCTGAGCCAGTGTGACCTCTCTCAGGAATTCTCCAGCCATTTCACTATTGATATTAAATATATACACCTGCTCAAATAAAGAGGTATTGTTATGGCATTATGGAATTGTAACTTAAGACTCAAGAGAAATAGGATGTGTACTTGTTTTGTGCATAATAATTATTAACAACAAAACAAATTCACTGTGGTCCCCTACCTTCCCCCATGAGGAGCCATACAGAGGTAGGTGAAAGAGGGAAATGCAGCTTTGCTCAAGACCATTCCTGTTGTCCAAGGTACTCTAGGATCTGCTTGTTGCTTACTTCAAGTCTGTTTTATGTGCATTATACTATTAACTAATATAAGCGTATTGGCCATCTACAGCTCAACAGATAGTGCTACCCCAGCATTTGGTGTATTCATCAGTTTGACTTACAGTATTTTGGCGTGCAATCGCATGCAAGAAAGCCCAAACATTACAACCGTTTTTAATATTGTTCAAACTATTGTCATGAATTAAAATGCTAGACTTTTGTCCTCTTTAATAAAAAACAAGCATCATCAAATGAAAATGTAAACTAGATAGTAAAGTAAGAATGGGAATCCTTCATAGGTAATAAAATTTCAGGGTTCTTTTTAAGATACAACGTCTCACTTAGACATCACAAAATAAAGGTACTTTCAGCCTTAACTAGATGCTCAATAATATAGTTTTAATAATTTGATGAGTCTGATTTCAGATTCATATTCCCAGCATTCTCCAGAAGAGCAAAACCAGGAAGCAAACTTCTCTTTTAACCTGCAGTTTCACCTGTTCATCCTTAGGCCAGAGAAAATATTAATTACTGGGTTTTTTTTAAAGTTCAACATTAACTGACTTGTAAACATCTAATTCTGACCCACACAAACCTACCATTTATTCAGTTTTTAAATTATTTCTATTTCAAGATTTCTTTCCTGATCCTGTGTACAGATACATATTGTGGACCTAGTCTCTATATTTAGTGTCATGGCCAAGGGAATTTGTGTAGTCTAGAAACAGTAACTCTTCCCATCAGCCATGTGCCTATATGTTGATAATGCCACTGCATTTCCATTACTCCCTTTATTATGCCTTATTTAATATACCTTTATTATGATTCAAATACTTATTTCTTTCTTATTTACTCTATGACCATGTGCTAAAGACATGTCAACACAGTAAGCCTTTTTCATTATGAATCAGATTTTCCCTGACCTCATATATCCCCAAAAGGTACAAATAATTAATATCAGCAGTTGTTTTAATGAAGAAGAACTCTTCAATAATTTTTATATCAAAACCAGCACAGAAAACAGTTTTCTTCCATCTTATTATCAGTAAGGGATAGATTCACCTCACTTAAACTTTAACATTTAAAACATAGATAACCGTGTTTGAGTGAACTCTACATTCTCTTTACTGGTAAAAAGGAATAGACAATTTCAGGACACAGTTCAACTGACCTGTTCTAGACATCCACTTGAGAACAAGATGAGTCCCACTCTGAATCTATGTTTTTTTCTCTGTTATAAAGGGAACTTAGGAATTCTTGTTAAATAAGTACCACTGTAGGTGTCTCTGGACCCGAATCTCACAGCTATTATGTTGCTTGTATGTTCAGCATTGAGATATTCATGTGATTCATATAACTCATCTTTAAAAGTGTCATAGGTGAATAGGAGCCTGAGTGTCAGTGGAACTGTGATTTACAGGCCAAGAGGAACCTCATGAAATTCAACAAAAGCAAGTGTAAGGTCCTGCACCAGGGGAGGAACAACCCCATGCACGGCTACCTGTTGGGGTCTGACCTGCTGGAAAGTGGCTCTGTTAAGAAGGACCTGGGAGTGCTGCTGGACAGCAGGCTGATCATGAGCCAGCAATGTGCCCTTGTGGCCAAGAAGGCCAATGGTATCCCAGGGTTCATAAAAAGGAGTGTGGCCAGCAGGTCGAGGGAGGTTATCCTCCCCCTCTATTCTGCCCTAGTGAGGCCACATCTGGAGTACTGGTTCCAGTTTTGGGCTCCCCAGTTTAAGAAGGACAGGGAACTGCTTGAGCAAGTCCAACGGAGAGCTACAAAGATGATCAGGAGACTGGAGCATCTCCCTTATGAGGAAAGGCTGAGAGACCTGGGTTTGTTCAGCCTAGAGAAAAGAAGACTGAGGGGGATCTTATCAATGCTTATAAATATTGAAAGGGTGGGTGTCAAGAGGATGTGATCAGACTCTTTTACAGTGGTGCCCAATTACAGGACAAGGGGCAATGGGCACAAGTTGGAACACAGGAAGTTCCACTTAAACATGAGAAGAAACTTCTTTACTGTGAGGGTGACAGAGCAGTGGAACAGGCTGCCCGGAGAGGTTGTGGAGTCTCCTTCCCTGGAGACATTCAAAACCGGCCTGTATGTGGTCCTGTGCCCCCTGCTCTAGGTGTACCTGCTCAAGCAGGGGGGTTGGATGAGGTGATCTCCATAGGTCCCTTCCAATCCCTACATTCTGTGCCTCACAATTTCCACAGTGGGTCTTTGCCATCTTAGTTGCATAACCCTTCCAAAACTGAGTAGTGCAATGTCTAAAATTCTTTAAAAATCTGAACCTTTGTCTCAAGATACATAATTGGTGTTAATATAGGAAAAAATATCGCCTTGCTCATTGGTTAAAAGTTGTGGCACTTAAAAAGGGTAAACAGGGAGTAGGAATAAAACGTGCTTTGCAGTTTCAGTATTTTGGATAAATACCAATAAACAAAGTTTGCATAACTGTTATTGAAGTCCAATGAACACACACCCTTACCTGGGTCAATACATCATGCTGTTTACCTTGTTCAGAGTTACAAAGCTGGCTTCAAGTAAAAAATATGTGGGATACTGATGGATGTACAGAGTTTTCTTTGGATCTATATCCCATGATTATTAATTACGTGGGTCAGCTTTGTATCTTTACTGTGCTGTGCCACACAGAAGATTACCAAGGTATTCTGTGTTTTAATATATGGTCACAATCTTACAAACAGTAAACTAATAGAGCTGTACTGGCTAGGTTTTTGCATCTTTTAGTCATATTAAAACCAAGTACAAGTCACCTGTCTCACTGACACTGAGTCATTTCCCTTTTGCTGACTACCCCTGCTGATCTAACTTCATTAGGGTTGCATAGGCACAATGTCCTTTCCTACTTACAGGTCCCTAAATGAGCCATAAACAGAGTTGTGCATCCTCGACATTTTTTAATTCTGAGTTATTTTCCGATAACTGCTTTAGCCCATTTAGGTGGAAGCACCCTGAGAGCAGTTGAGGGTATAGCATTGTCTGGACGTACTACCAGAAAAGAATTTGTCTGTGCATCTTCCCAGCCATAATGTTAGTACCCCACAGTATCTGGTTGCAAAATATAGATGTGACTAACCTCAGCAGTTGCCCACATTCCCTATTCTCTGCCAGAAAGGATGTGACCTAAGTGTAGCCATTGGCATTTGAGGAGACCAGAGCTCCTATTCCCAGCTCTGGATTGCCTCAGTCTTTCCCTGGATTAGCCTAGAGCACCTCTTCTGCCTAGTTTGCAAGTGAGTCCCAGTGCTATCTCAGCACACAGGGCTAACACTTTGTCCTGCAGCTGCACCTCGTCTCAGCCCTCACCTAGGATCCACCAACTGCCCTGGCACTGACCTAGTGCCCTCAGCTGGCAGACATCCCTCTGATTTGGGAACTCAGCTGTATCTGAGACACAAATAATCAGTGATGATCCTGCTCACCTATTTACCTAACACTCCTTGCCCTTTGTTCAGTCTCAGTCTTGCATGGAAACTTGTAATAAAACACTGAGGGAGAGCTCCATCAATATTGTGCAATGGCAGTGTTTGAAGGTGGACATCTACCATCCCCAAAGGCTTTTTAGGTCCCATTTCTTGTGCTGGAAAGAAAAGAGGTATGTTTCTGGTAGGTGATTTTTCTTTGTCTTACCTGCCTCTCTGCAGTGCTCTGGATAGACAGAACTCCAGCAGACTGGAATTACAAAATCTAAAGCACTTAAATGTTTCTTCTTTTTTTCCTACTTAGGTCATTAAAAATCTCCTGGTGGAACAGATTTTCTTCCCATGCTGGAGCCTATTTCAGGAAATCATTCTGTTTACTTACACCCTTTGTTCCCTTCCTCTTGTTTCCCTCCAGACTCCTTCCTTCCCTGGGAAAACAAAAGCAAACAAAAGAAAAACCCAAAGTAAAAAAAAAATTAAAAAAACCCTCTATTTTTGTCTTTAAGAGAGCTTCTCAAGATTGTGCTGTATTTTTTGGTTTGGGCTTTGATTTACACAGGAATTTCTCATTATTTACTTAAATATTTTAAGAAGTTATTTCCTTTTTCTTCTGTTTGTCCTAAAGGAATATTTAGGAATCATATCTTCAGTTCATTAAAATAAATGTGTCCTGATGAGTAGAAACGAACTATGTCATGATGACTACACTTTCAGCTTACCTCTGCTTTCTTTTGGGTGAAACTACTTAAAATGAGACGTGCTGTAGACTTACCTGACTTGAGGGAGTTTAAGTACAACTAACATCAAATATATCTCCTCTTCCCCTCAGTGTTTCTCTATTTGTTTATATCTCTGGGTCTGTTTGTGTGTTTCACCAAAAATAACAGCACTCAGGTTGATGAAGTACAAATATTCGGTAGCTGATTAGTGCTGTATTTAAAGAGTAAGTTCAGCCAGTAAATATCTGTGATGTTCTCAGCAAGAACCAGGCAGCTGGAATCGCTGATAGGAGTCAAGGGAAAAAGTGTAGTTAATAATTTGTAGATATTTACACCTTTGCTGGTTTCTTTCATGGTACAAAGGCACTAGCGAAAGTGACAGAAACAAGTTATGAGCCATTTACTTGGGCTATCTGGAGGGATTTAATCTCACTTGGGTCATGGAGTTGAATTCTCTGGGAATTGGTGTTACCGTGATAGGCTGTATCTGANNNNTAAGACTTTAAGTCCATCTGGAATTAGAAGCAATAGAATTAACTGGATTGTAATGCTGTAAACCTTTTGGTTGGGATCCTGAAATGCCTCTGGATGGTAGTTCAAATCTCTTCCAGATGGAGGTTTGGCTCTGGGACCTATATGCAAGACAAACATTAGCAATGTCAAGGACTTTTTTGGAGCATGCACAGTAAAACCAGCCTTACATGGTTCAGCATGCTTTTTGTTGTTGTTATTCAGTCTTATGGTTTTCTTAATATGGTGGGGAAGATGGTTTACTTGTTTCAAAAGGCTAATTTTCCACTTCACTGGCACTCACATGTTTTTTTGTGGTTATTTCTTTTAAAGGAAGACTAGGAAAGTGTTTGAAAGGTCATTGCTTTTATAACAAATGAGGCAAGGCTGAATATAGCTGGCATATGCATATCAAGTTGAGATAACAGGGATTACTATCATGAAAAACATAAAACAGCTAGAATGGAGCTGTTAAGGGTTGAGGGTTTCGGTTTGGTTTCTTTTTGTTGTTCCCCCTCCCCCTTGAGTTAGCTTTTCAAGGAAATGTTTTAAAATAGTAGACCTACCAATGCATGCATATTTTCCATAATGTAGTTTGTTTCTGTGATCATACAGTATAATCAGACAAAGTGAAAGTACATGAGTTGATAAATTAATTCTATACTTAGGTTAAGGATGAGAAGTTAATTGCAAAACATGATTATGAAAGACGACAGTTTATTTTTCTGAGCTTAAAATCAAGTGGTTTCCCCTAGTGTAATAGGAAATATACAGTCTTTAAGTCTGTTGAAGAGAAATAAAGTACAGAGCTGATGGTATTTTGTTTGTAATACTGACAGATGATACTGATTCAGGGATATATTTTT
The DNA here is from genome assembly GCA_013389905.1 of Sula dactylatra. Lineage (NCBI taxonomy): Eukaryota > Metazoa > Chordata > Aves > Suliformes > Sulidae > Sula > Sula dactylatra. Next base: position 8,261 of record WEKW01029301.1, on the reverse strand, counting down.
TTATTTTATCTTTATTGTTTTGAAGAGCTGAGTGAAGAAACCCTTTTTCTGATTTCAATGGAAAACATAATTCTATAACAAGAGCCAGGTGGACTACTTCATCTCTCATTTCTGTAATAATTTTTATTTTTAAATCAATGTTATTGTTACTAATATTAAATTTAAACTAAATGATGTGTTATACTAAATTTAAAAGTGAGGATTTCTCAATAGCTCTGAGGAAATATGAAGGAAATCAATATATTATGGATTTAGAAACTGGTGGTCAAAGAGAGAAAGTGTTGGTCCCAAAGCCACTGAGTAGGCAAGTGAGAGCTCTGAAAAGAAGCGTGTTTTTCTCAAATCCCAGTCGAGAGCTATTCCTTTAGGTATTGGACTACAACCCTTTCTCTGATACAGTAAGTTGATTACTATGAAACTGCAATCTTGTCTTTCCTGTTTGTAATAGAATTGTGTTCTGTGCTTGTGTGACTCTCTCTCAAAGGAGTTATACCTGATGAGAGTTTGTCCAATGCAGTGCATGGATATTTGCACAGTGTAATTAAATACTTATGAAAAATTATTATGCAAAAATGTATGTCTATGTGGTGGTAGCACCACAGCTCTAGAGAATAAAACTTCTTTTCAAAAGTATTTTTCCACCTGAAGAAGCTTGGGAGAATGTAGTAGGTGAGAGCTCAAGAGTCAGAGAGTATGAATATGTTCTTTATTTTATCTTGTTTAAATTTTAAAGGGTTTTTTGATTTAAATGTGTTGTTAAAATGCACAATAGCTCAAGAGTATTTGTTTGGTGTTCCAGCAGTGTGCAAATTTGTACTGTTATATACTTGTAGAAACCGTATGAGAGAAAAACTTATGACCTTGTATTGACAAATCAGAAATAGTTCAAGTTGAATTAGTGGCAAGATATTGGCATGAATTAAAAGGAAGGTAACATAACACTGATATGTAAAATAGCAGTCTCAGTATGTATGAGTTCTGTGTATGTATATGTAACGTTCTACTGAGTTTGGCTGTTACTGGCATTCTAAATTAATGAAGCTATGAGAAGAGACATTAATCCTGTTTTAACATGCTGTCAAAAAAAAAAAAACCACCTCCAAGTGGCAACTCTTTTATAGCATTTCTTTACTTCTAGGAATAGACAAGTAAAGCACCTCACAACTTGAGAGATGGGGTAAAGAAGTTGTATGAAGATGATTAATTACTTGTTTTCCTCTCATCCAGGACAGACTCAGTGTATTTGAACCTTTTGGTTTTCATCAGAGATGTTCACTGTGTAGTATGTGGTATGAATTTTTGCAACATGGTCATATTCCACTACATTTTCTTGTCTACAGTTTGTGCTCTGTAGAGGTGATAGGATTATGTATGCTTTATTTTTGTGAAGAGAAGCCATTACCTCAAATTATAATTACCCCATTTACAGAGTTGCAGTTTTGGGCTATTAGTTGCTCTGCAGATGTAGAGTCTGTTCAGAGCAGACCAAAACTTGAAATAAAGGGCATAAAATGAGAATGAAGAACAACTTGTACCTAATAATGCAGGGACCTCCTTAAGAGCTTCTGTAAGAAAATGTGCAAGTTGGGTTCAAATGCCCCTTTAGCCTGAGTTGGTTCACCTTTTCTGTGATTTAGGTGAAAATCATAAAGATTTACTTGAGGCACTTTCCTGTTGTGCCAGTATGCAGAGAGTAATTAAAAAATAATTCAAAAAAATTTGAGATTCACGCAACCAGAGAGGGGGAGAAAGATGAAAAAAAGGCTGAGCTGCAGTCCTTAAAGCACTGCTGTAGGAGAAGAAAAAGACTAGTAATTTGATACCTACTACATAATAAGAATATATCTCTGTGATATTAAATAGCATTAGTGGCTGCTTTGACTCAGGTTTAACTCTTTCCTGTATATGCAGTGCCTTGCTGGCAAAGGCCACGATCATGAACCTTTTATGTCAGATTTCTAGAGGTCAGATCTCTTAATTTACTGGAGATATCTACAGATAGTTTTTTTAATGAATGCTTGTATATTTCAAGGGATTTAGCATAGCAGATCAGATTCAGATACAATTCGGGTACCATAATCCAAAACAGGTTCTTAGCTGAGGGATTTTTCTGCTGTGAGAAGAGGTCCTGTACTATCTATCACCCAATACTGGACCAGCAGTTTGATTTCATAGGGATGAATGCTCACTTGTCTTTATTTCCTGCTTATTTTTATTCTTTAGTTTTTTGGTTCATTAATTTCTTAATTTCTTCCTGGACTGTCATACTAGCTGCTTTCACTGGTGTTTGCACACTCAGATGTCTACCTGCCTGTTGGGGGTTCGGTGTGACAGGTGAAATCTCTCATAAAGCTTTCACGATCTGCCTGGCACAGCCTTAATTCTTTAACATTATCTATCTGGTTGTGTAAAATGCTTAAAGAATCATTTTTTTCCATCTTTTCACTTCTTATATGTATTAACAGGATTTTCCTTGGGGAAAAAGAAGAAAAAAAAACCTAACAACAACAACAACAAAACCCACACTTGCAACATAACCTTTAAATGAATCTCAGGTAAATCTGAATAATCCACCTGTTGCAGGGTTTCCTTTATTTCTGAATATTTAAAATAAAGATGCATTTACTTGTGAACTCTGCGTATGTGAAGTTTACAACAACTGTCACACTAGGTGAGGGAGGAGTAACTAACAAACTAAAATTGCCATCTTAGCTAGCCTTTGATATCCTATTACCTTTCCTTTGGAACACAGAAATATTGTTGCTGAAATTGGTATGGTTTTGTTTTTCAGCGTTTCTGAATATGTGTAAAATCAAAAATTGACTATATAGCAGTCTATTTTCTACAGGTACTGTGGTGTGTAATCTTGATTTTAGAGTTTTATATAGCTGCAGTAACTGAAAAAAATGGTTTAACACCTTATGAAGTTAGTCTTACTAGCAGCCTTTCTGCTTTAGACTTTTGTGTTGATTAGTTAAGAAATTTATTCTTAGAACACATCAGCATTTTTGCTATTTTTTTCACTTTGTTTGTTTGTTTGTATGTTCTTCTTCATGAATGTATCTAGCATCCTTAGAGTGTGGATTTTTTCCCCAGGAATAGGAGAGAGACCCTTTGGACAAAGTAAAAGCAGCAGGAATAAGGGCACAGCTGATGATAGCACAGAGAGGCAAAGGGAATGGCAGGAATGTGTGGCTGAGGGCAGTATCCTCTCCATATCTACCACAGCCTAAGTAGTTGATCTGACTATTGTCTCTGGAGGTGTTGTCTAAGGGTGACTTACAAAAATGTATTGATGAGCTGATGGCTTCTTCAGATCGTGCATATGATGGGAATGCTCTAGCTTCATCTTTCAGTCAAAAGATGTTTTAAAATCCTTGTCAAGGAAAAATATTTAAAATTGAAGGATGTGACATGCAGTTATCGCACCTGAATTAAACTTATTCCTGCGGAATATTCATGAGGCTTGGATTTTTTTCCCATTTTACATCTTTGGTTTATTACCTTTGTTTAACTACAACTCAAGTTAATTTGAATTACAAGGTGTCTAATTAGCATTATTAGCAAAATGCTAATTGTAGTCCTTGGCTTCTATATTGGCTTATTTTAGATTTTTGTATTTTTGTATGCTACTTCATTTAGTTCATATATTTCCCATGCAGACATAGGTTATGATTCATTTGAATTGCAGGCCTGACCAGATCTTCCCTGCCTAAAATATATGAAGTTGCTTAAATGTTTCTGCAGGACAAAATTTTTAGATTAGATTGTTTCATGTTCAACACGAAATTATAGTTGTAATGGGTGGGAAGAAGGGGGAGGGAGGAACCTTCACGCAGAAACTGTATCTTCCACCTACCCTGTTCAGAAAGATTCTTCTTCATTAAGGAGAAAGTTCAGTGTAATCCCTATTTATTGTGAGTTGCAGAATCATCAGCATTTTCTTCATACTGAATTTCAAATATGTTTAATGAATTTTAACCTACCACCCAATTATGGAGAGGTGAAAGGCATGAGGATTTGTCACGAGATCCTGAAGGCGCTTCACCTCTGAATGGCTGACATCTCCCTGGAGCTCTGACTCGAAGGGCTCGACTCCTTGTGTGGTTAGGAGTGGTTTATCCTTACGCTATTAACTTTTTGGGTTTTTTAACTTGTGCAAAGTCTGTCAGGGCCCTGAGGGTACAGAACAGCCTGAGCTTCCCTACCCCAGCAGCCCCCTTTCACCCTGCAGGGAGCTGTGGTGGGGGCCCCGGGGTGGGCTGCCTCCTGTGGTCGGGGTCCTGGCGGTGCCTGGGGAAGGAGGGCTTCCCGGGGGCTGATCCTCACGGCCTGGGAAGTCCTATGGGACAAAACCCATTGCTGCAGGCAGCTGCCATTTTAGAAGAAGCTGAGGTAGGAATTAAGTTTTAATTCAAATTGAGTCAGTTTACAGCTTGTAACTGTGACTTGGGGCGGAAAGGATAGGAGCAGAAGCAGTGTTTTTGGTAGACTTTGAAAATAGTGTTTGCACTTTCTGATTTTGGCCAAAAGCCCTTCAAACATGGATAAATATTTTTAATGTAGAGAGTTGTAGCTACAACAACTGAGTGTTCTCACTTCCATTGGGGTGTGCTCAGTTCGGCCCAGAAGAGGCACACGTCTTTGAGGTTTTTGTTTCTCCATCTGTGAGCTCCTTGGGCTCTCGGTGATCTACCTGCTTCCCTTCAGGGAGACCCCTGAAAAGTGACCACAGCAGTAACAGCAACTGAAGCCAGAGGGTCCTTTATCTTTTTTTTTTTTTATTTATTCTGCTCCTGGTTATACTGACTTCAATGGGATTTGCTGGTGTTAACACCTGTAACTGTGGATTGTTCTTTTGAATGCTATAATTTCAATGGACACAGTAGATACATGACATGTTTAGAGAATTACAGATATTTTCTCCAATTCTTTTTTCTTCTTTCAATCTTGAAAAAGCATTTAATGCCATCCAGACAAAGGGTAATATATTTTGCATTTGTAGATTAGAAATCATTAGTCTGACAGATTATTTGAATGGCATTTGGTTGGTTGTTTTAGGAAGATTCTACATACACTTCTTTCATAGTTATATCTTTCTCTTTCTTGACCAAACTTTAACTACATTCCTCTCAAGCAGTCAAGCAACAGCAGGACTTTTTCAGTTCAGTTTCTCAGCTGCAGTTGTACTTGAATTCTTCTTCTTCTTTTTGCCCCTTTTTGGTGGGGAAAGCCCACCAAAATAACTGTCAAAAATTCACATTATGAATCAGGTTTTTTGCTTCCATTACATAAAAATTGTTTGCACTGGCCACACAATGCACACAATAAAATATTGTTGATGAAGAGGTGACTCTGGAGACCTTTATCTTGGGTGTCTTTGTATGAGCCTTCATTATTTAGTTGAGATCAGTGGGTTTTCTTTTGCAAATCCATGTCCTCTAATATAATATGAAAGAAGACAACCAGACCTTATTTAAAAACATCTTATTAATGGATTTTCTTTTGTTTTCTTTTTTCTATCAGATACTTGTGATAAGAAAGAAAAAGTAATTGTCAATAAAGGAACATGATGGAAATTATTTTTAGTATACTTAGCTGCATTTTCAGTTACAAATGCAATTTTCTCATCTTTGATTTGAAATGCATGCAGGAAGTCTTCCAAATTGCACAACTGTGAGTGGTTCAATAAATTGTCAGCTACTTCATTTTGGAAGAGTTGTAACTATTGATGTAAAACTGTCCATTTAGTAATTAGGCTGGGCACTCTGAAAGGAAAATGTAATCTCTAAGATACCACTATAAATCAAACCATAGGTTCAATCCCACAAAGACTTAAAACATGTGATTAACTCTACTTCGCTGTTATTTCTCATATGAATAAAGCTATCCATGTGCTTTATTGATTGTTCTAATGACCAAAGTCAATAATAACCAAAAGATTTCTTCTGATGGATTCTTTAATGTGCTGTGTAGACTAAGCAGTTAACTTTAGTCCTCCCATTCCTATTCCATGAACCTCTTTAAAACTAGCCCCAAGATTAACTTAGTACTCTTCTATACTGTGCTCCCTGCTGTATGGGAGATCCCATGTCATAGTCAGTCTGTGGTAAATTGCTTAACTTCACTTGCAGTGAAGTGCGCAATAGGAGACACTCTCACTGCTACTCTGAATGACGTGTCTCTGCATGTCATACCACAGCAGCATTTATTAAAATATGGGGTGTCAGAGAGAACACCACCACTGTGTTAGTAAATAAATTACGGATTGCCTCTTACATCCATGTATCCTACCACCAATACCCTAGTCAGTTGGTATCAGTCTTGGCAGAAATGTCAAAAAAAAAAAAAAATAGTTTTGGAAAAAAAATTAGTCTCTTACTGCTAGAAGTTGCCTTTGCAGGTCTGTGTAAACTGTGGGTAAGCTTTAATTACCTATGCATTTGTGATAAGCTTTGTGGTGAAGCAAAGGATTTTGGCAACCTTTATGACAAATCTGGCAGTTTTTACCTCCAATAGATTGTCTAATGTAAAAAATTTTCAAGTATTGTAAATAGAACATCTGTAACAGCCTAGCAAGCACTTTCTAGCTAAATGAGTAGTCATCTCTTTTATAAACTTCATTTTTACCTTCTTTCTCTGGTGGTAGATGCTGTTAGACTGTGCTTTGAATATTTGGAGAAATGCATTTTGTGCTAAACTGGGTACTGCTGTTCGTAGAGTTGTACTTAGGAACAAAATAATGTCTACATGACATCTGAGTGTTCAGTAGAAATCTAGCATCTTATTTAATAAGAATAGTCTATTTGTATTCATAATTGTCAAGATAGAATGCTGAAATAAATATGGAACTTTACATGAATGTTATGATTCAGATTTATTTCTTCTGAATTGAAATGAGATCTCCAGTATCTTTGCTATTAGAAACTTGCCATATGAATCTTTTTCTGCTGAGTCTAATTGAGTATCGCTCTCATAACAGCTAGATTTTTTTCTTAGTAAGTGTTTCAAAAGGTGATCAGATTGCTGTCTTAAATTAAGCCTGTTAAGAACTTAAATTGTAGACTGGTATATCTAAAAGTCTTAATTTTCCAGCTCTGTTACTGCACTAATAAAATAGTATGAAAACTTTTATTTGAATGTGTTGATATCCATACTACACTCAGAAGAAATAATCTAGCATTCAGCAATGCCACTCTAATGACAAGTGTGGAACATGAAGAGCAGATCACATTCTGGATTAGGGATGCTGAGAAAAAGTATGAATGCACTAGTTTACCAATAGTAACATCAGGCTTTGATCAATACCAGTTTGTCTGTCCAAAGAAAGCCCTGTTCTTTCTTCCTTTTCACAGGCTCTAGACTTTGCCCTGTTCCTTGGGGATTTATCATCTGCTGACCCTTCTCCAGCTTTACCTGTCAGTTCCAAGACATTCATGAGCCTCCAGGATGTGACTAT
>WEKW01029300.1:0-17384 GCA_013389905.1 Sula dactylatra | reverse complement strand
TTTGTTTGCACTTCTCTGCAGCAGTGCGAATACTTAAGTGCATGCTCCACTCTGGCTGGCTGTCCTGCAGTGCAAAATTGCTCAGACCTTGGAGATCAAACCCAGAGCTGCTGTTGCAGGAATAGTTGTTGTGGAGTTGAACTGAACCAAGCAGAGAAGCTTTATGTACTTGAGGGTACCATGTCTAGCTTTCTGCTGCCAGTTTAGGATGTCACTGATCTTCCTGAGGTCCTGTGCCTTATCTGCCAGTCCCATGTGAATCTCTTAAGCATCCAAGAGCTTCTCAGATAGCACCAGATGACCAAGTCTAGGCAAGTGAAGCAGGTCTCCCAGCCTATGTGTAATGGGGAATAAGATATGGTGCAGTCTAAAGCACTGCTCTGTCCACTGTGGTTTGTGGTAATACTGTGTTGGGCCCTGTGTGGTGAACGTGGCTCTTGACAACTTTGTGCAGAAGTGGGTGCAGGGAGAGGAAATTTAAAGCAAGGATTTTTTTCATGCAACATAAAGTCATCTCAAGTTAATAACCTGATTTAATGAAATAATGAAGAATGAAATTTGAATGGTAATCGTAACACTGAAATAAAGCCAAACTTCAAAACTTTAAAAAGGCTCTGACTGCTTCTCTCAGAGATTACTTCTCTCACTGCCCATGGCTACATTCAAAGGCTTCCCAGCTGGTGGTTGCTACTCTAGAGTTCCTTTCTAGGAGTTCATAGGAGAGGATCTGTCTCTGCCCTGCCTTCTGCAGGTGACAGTCATTTAGCGTTGCCCAACTGCGTGTCCCAGTTTGAGACAACTTGTCACTTGGGGTTCTGTATGGGGTTGGTGTAGTAATGGTGGCAGTGGTGACCAGCAGCATAAAATATTCTCAGCTGATCAGCCCTCCAAATTCAAAAATCATGTGTGATTTTTCCCTTACAGCATTTCATTATCTTTGTTTATTGCACAACACTGTTGCTGATCAGTTATCTTCTGTTTTCTGTCATGCATTCCTTAATTGCTTGACTACTTTGTTGGTATATTTGGCATGTGTTCATTCTCCAGCAGTAAAGTAGTATTGTGCATTGAGCTCATGCATGAGATGTTTGGCTTTGAGTGATTCACACTTGGCACTGTCATGTGATGCCCTTTTTGCAGGTGATGCATCTGCCTAGAGATCTCTGCTGTCCGTTGCAATTACTTAACCACTAATACAGGTTAGCTCCTCTTCCAGGTACTGTGTGGAATTACACATGACTACATGTTGCGTCGCTGTGTAGATAGTCAAGCATACTAGGTTTAGCTTTGATTTAACCACTGTTTTAAGTTTACTTTATGGGACAGTTCTTCAGTTAACAGGGTAGGCTAGCTTCAGAAAATTTTCTCATTGGTACATTCTGTAATTCTGTGAATTCTTTGTACAGTGAAATAAACCAAGAGCAGAATTGCTAGAGAATCCTCAGCAAGACATTAAGAAAACTTAGAAGGAAACTCAGCAGTATTAGAAATCCTGTTCTTGCTTTAACTCAGCATTAGATTCCTGGAAATTTCTGATCTGAGTCATTGTGTACATCTAGCAGCAACAGGCTTATACGTCAATGATAACATGCTGGAGTCAGCAGCTTCCTGGAGTTTCTTCTGGTTTGTAACACAATCACGGGGTTTTGTTCCTCAGTGCCTTGGTATTTTTCCCACTTTCAAACTCTTCCCACTTAACAAGATGATAAAATAACTGTAATTCTTGATATTACTTTACTTAGTGCTTTTAAAACTAAAAACCAAAGCAGTGTCTTGAAACCCAGTATTGTTTCAAAAACTCTTTAAAAAGCAAATGATGATAGAATAAAATTAATATGAGAGATCATATAGATTGGAAGAAACTAAGGACTATCTTGCAGAACAAAAAAAATTAACATGCATATGGAAGGAGAAATCCAGAAACCATTACTTTTCCCTGGTAATCCCCAAAGCACATATTTTTCAAAAATCCAATGGTCTACACAGGTGTTATCTTTTACTTACAGGTATGCTAAAATGTGTATGTATGTACATTTGTGTGATGTAAAAGCAGTATCTTAATTTATCTTTTCTGCCTTCTCTGGGGTTTTTTTCAGGTATTATTCTAGATTGCATAAAAAGTACTAATGTGCTTTAGTCGAGTTGGCAATTCAGAGGTATAGCTGTTTTCCCCCACCGAGGTAGAGGCTGTGCTTAACTCTAAACTTCCTTGAACCAAACACTCGTCTTCATTCTTTCCTTCTTCCCCCACCCCCAGTGGACAGTTTGCTGTAGTGAAAAAATGCCGTGAGAAAAGCACTGGTCAGCAATTTGCAGCAAAATTCATCAAGAAACGGAGAACGAAATCCAGCCGGCGTGGAGTGAGCCGGGAAGATATCGAGCGAGAAGTCAGCATACTAAAAGAGATTCAGCATCCTAATGTGATCACACTGCATGATGTTTACGAGAACAAAACAGATGTCATTCTTATTCTGGAACTGTAAGTAGCTCTAGAGACCTGGGGAGGAGTACTGGAATGTTTGTTTGTTTGTTTGCTTTAAAAAAATAGACACTTTCTCTGAGAATCACAGTGACTGAATGGATGTTCCTTACCACCCCAGAAGAAGATAGAAAATAGCCTGAGAATTCTTTATGTTTAAGTCAGAGTTGTAGCTTCTTGATTTTTACACATATTTTTCTGCATGTTACTTTAATCATTGTTGATGTTACGGATCCAGAATAATAGCCTGGAGCTAAACAAACTGATTTGAAGATAAGAACAGAGGGAAATAGAGATTCTAAGTGGGGGTTAGTTTAGCAAAATTTACTGGTTTATTTTGGTGTAAAGTAACATCACTGAATGCTTTTTCTCTTTTTTTAACGCACATAACAGAGAACAGAATTTTCCCAGTTCTGTCCTGTTGAAATGTAAACTGAACTTTCATATCCTTGTTTTAGTTCCCATTTGTCATCCAAGGTTATTGCTAATGGATGGAGGTAAATATGTTGGCAGAGAATACTTCTGCATTATTTCAAGGCTGGCTTCAAGTTCCTCAAAGATTGCAACTTCAGAAGTTAAGCATTAATCACCCATTACAGTTTGGAGTGTCTGCTAGTTGGAAGTGCAAGTGTTTACATAGCTTGCGTGCCTGACACTCCGTTATTGCCATACTTGCTCTGTATCAGTTACATGTGCCTTAGAATAAGTATTCCATGCAAGCAAACTATTTGGTACTAGAATGTTGGGCAGCACTTACGTCTTTTCCTTGGCTGTTGGTGTGATTTTTCTTATGTAATTGTCTTCCTGTTTACTAGCTTTGGTAAATGATATTTCCACTTACCTTATAAGGATACTTCAGTGTTGCATGCTTTCAGTAACATATGTGCAGATTTACAGTCTGGATTTAAAAAGAAAACTGGGAAGTAGCTTTTGGAGTTTCATCTTTTGTATGGTGTATATATATGCATGGTACTGCTTTGTTACATTAGAACATACTTTTATGCTTCTAGTCTGACATGTGATGGTTTACTGTAATATCTATTGTAGTCTTGGTTCGTTTTTTAGTTCTGGAAGTGTACACTTGCTTTAGTTTGTCAGCTTAGGATAATTTAAGCAAGTGTTTTTAAAAAAAAAAGCTAAATTATCATCCTGTATGAAGTAAAACTTCCTTATATTCCTGTCAGAATATCTACTACTCCTGGTTTTTGTTCAGAACTCTTTAAATGTGTCGTGAATACACAGCAAAATTAGCGTGATGCTTCTTTCTCTCCCCACTTGATACTAGCTCTCACATTCTCCCTGTCTATAACCTTACTGTCAGCATATCGCTGCTTCAGCAGTGCTTTCTTTCTGCTCTGTAATCTGTCCAGATGAAATCGGGCCAGTGTCTGGACTTGAAAGCTCTGAGGAAGACTTGGTAATCATGGATAGTCATAGGAGAAACAGAGTTGTTCCACCCCCTCCATTCTGCATGGAATAGGAGCTCTTCTGGCAGCAAGGTTTCTGTGTGTGTCTGTGTACCCACCAACGTTCACTGAATGGAAGCAGATACTGCTTCTGACAATGTATGTTAATATTTCATAAGCTTGATTGTGTGAAGCTCAGGAAACTACTTGCATTGCAATTTAGCTAATTGTATTGTCTAGTTAATAATCCCTATATAGTTTCAGCTAGAGACTTCTTTTCACTTTTCAAAACTGCTGTGTGAGTCAAGTTGAAGAAGTGCTATTTGGGGTATCACAAAAGTAATACATTTAGTTAGAGGGTCGAAGAGGAAGAGATGACACGTTAGCAATCCCTTTGTAAACTGAATATATTAATTGCTGTAAAGTTTTGTAATTCTCAGAATCACCATGAGATTATGTAAAGCTATTGAAAAGGCAAAAGATTGTAGTTTTAATTGCATGCTTAGACACTTAAATATGTAATCTCTTTCTTCTAATATTTGCATTTTGCCTAGGGACCTACTCACCCAACATTCTTTGTTCTTACAGAACAATTTCAAACAAACAGAAATAAAGCCCAAAGCTCATTAAATAACCTGTCTTGCTGTCATCAGAATCCATCCTAAGCAACCGTTTTCCCATTTGATTACAACATTGCATTTTTCTTGGGACTTGTGTTCCTTTATGACTACAGCATGAGACAGTATACCGCATACAGATAGGATTTTGTGTAACTTGAATTTAGAGAAAAACTAAAAAGCTAGAAGAACTGACATTCCAGCTATGTATGAGAAATTCATAACAAAACAAATACCCAGAAGAAACACTGATTTCATATTAGTAAGCAAGTGTCATAACGCAAGCAGTGATGAGGAAAAGTATCTCTGGTTTCTGTTCTTGGTGGAAGCTTCAGCCCACAGATATCAAGCCACTGCAGCTGCCCTTTTGGTGGCTGTGCAGTCTCAAGGCAACAGCATCTGTTGCCTGTTCACTAGTGATTTTTATCTCGTGGTTCGGCAGGAGGATTTTGCAGTATTGCGTGCAGCCTCCTAAACAGTTTTCTGCATTATCAACCAGCTGTTTCTCAGAGGTGAGTGACTGACTGTAGAAGTTTTCACTTCATTCCCTCATGGCAAATATTATGTTAGCCAGCAAAGCATTCAAGGTGGCGATCTGCATGCAGAAATATGTGGGCAGTTAGTTAATTATTGCAGTGGCAAGGTCCTCACAACACTGAATGCAAAATAGAGCTGCATATCAAAAACTTTATCCACATAGGTGTCTGGAGGTGTTTTTCTCAACTACCTTATGTCAGGAAACTGACCTACAAAAAAAATTTACAAAACATTTAATTTATGAAACTTCTAAAATCAAATGCTTCCTTAAAAGATTCAACAGTCACACACAAGCATGAGATATCCTTGAAGCGCCTTATTTTATTACAGTCTTTTGGTATAGTTAGAGAAATAGGGCATGTTTTCATATTTCTAGGTCTTAGTGGCAAGCGTCTCCTTGATTTGGAAAAAACCTTTGAGGTTTGACTCTCTCATCATCTTGCAAGGAATGCTGTGCATATTACACACAAACTGGAAGACACTGTCTCTTCCTTATCTAGCATAACTGTAATTGGTTTTTTTTCTTGTATCACACAAATAATTGACTTAGTCAGAATCTTATAGTATTTTTTTCTGTCCAGCTGCAGCAACTAGTCTCTGTTATATGCTGGCAATACTAAACTATTTCCAGTGAGCTCTGCTGAAGCCGTCATTTTGTCAGACTTCACAGACTAGAAAACACAGATGCCTTTGCACAGTGTTAATTATTTTCTTTCCTCAAGCACGTTTTGCATCTACTTGGTTCCCCTTTTGCTGGCCTGCTGGTAACCTTGGATGCATAGTTTCTGTCTCTTCTGTTTTGTTTTTCCTTCCACTTTATGTCTTCATTTAGACTGCAGACCTACAAAATATACTCAATATATGGTGCTTTGTAGAGCCTTGGTCAGCTGCAAAGAATAAGTACCCTCATCCTAAATTATATAGTAGTTCCTTAGAATGCTCAAAAGTAATACAGATGGTCTCAACTTTTAAAGTAGCTTGATAGCAATAGCTGACTCTTTTCACTGGGAAGCTATGGATGGATTTAAGTATTGATACTTCCCTGCAAAAAAACATACCTTCACTTCTGAATTAGAAGTCTTAATTTAAGACCGTTAACTCTAGTAGCATAGTTCTGAGTGATGAATATCTGTTTTTAAAATTCAAAAAAGTAAAAGAAGAAATCTTTGAAAGCCTTAGCTCAGAAACGGAGGAATGACATTAACTTAAAAGTGATTGTGCATTAAATACTAGGTTTCATGCTTTTTTTTAAGTTAGTTCCTGTATACTTTCGTTAAAATTTAGTCCTGTGCATCCCAGTGTCTCAGAAAGACTTGCCACCTTATTGCTGCCTTCATAATATTAACCTAAATGGAACAGAGAAAGGAGGGGTCCATGTATAAAAATTCTGATGATGTCATGAGTTGCTCATTGAAGAGTAAATAAGAGCAAATAACGATCTTCTATCTTATTGGAGAGTTAATTTAACTTGTTACATTTGGCTTCCAGAGAAACTTGATGTCTGCACAGTTTCTTTTACTTTTTAGTTGTCTTTTGATAGAAATAGCTCAGAGGTTTTTGTTAATTTTAGCTGTAAGTCATAAGAAAGTTGTTCTCAAGTAGTTTTGTACTGAATTTTGGGAGGAGGATTGAATCTTTGGTGCTTACTGGGATGAAACAGCAGGTAAGCAAGCTCTGCACTGCGAATCTGTATATGTGCCACGTTTTGACTTCAAAATCCTGAATTGTAGGCCCGCAGATAGATAAACAGAGGATGTGTAGGCAGATAAGAATGAAGGCTTGACAGGACTGGAAATGAAGGAGCTAGAGCCAGTGTGACTCTGCAATGCACTGAGCACATCTCGGAGGGAGAGCACTTGGCTTCTGGGCTCTGCAGTCCCTGAGCAAAATGCATGGCACTCTTGTATGCTAAAAATGAATGTTCTTTATACGTTAAATTTGAATGTCTGAGGCAGGATCAAAATTCTAAGGCACTTTGCTGGGCCAGAGTGTCAGCAACCATGTGTATTTTCCAGACTCTGGGCACTCAGGAACTTCAGTGATTAAAACCTAAATACCAGCCATGTTTGGGTGCAGGGAAGATTCACAGGAGTGTTCAGGTCTCCGTCTTAGTGGGACTTAAATGCTTAAATCTTAGGCCAGGGTTTGGTGCCGATGTTCTTCCGTCTGGCCACTCTCAGTACAATGCTTCTTGTTCAATATAATTGAAGAATTTAGGCACACTAACGAGGGGATTTTGTGATGGTTGGTGTATCTAATAGAAGTTGGACAAATGCAAATGACAAGGTGTAGTGATGCAGTAACATGCCTTGATTTTTCTGGTAGCTAAACTAAGTACAGTCATGTTCAGTGGGTAGGTAATGTAATGAGCTAGCAGCCCTTTTCTGCTCTTTCTTTGTACTTTTGAGAACTGGGCTGGTAACTGCACAATTCATAAAGGCTGTGAAATGAAGCAGATGTAAAACCCCTTAACCTTAAATAAAACAGAAGTAGCAATATTTCAGTCTAGTCTTGGGCTCACAACTTATGTTTCGAAATAATTCAAGGAGTCATACAAGAGACATTTGACCACAGAATCCTTAGCAAAAACATCTTTTGCAATTTGACAGAAGAAATTTTTGGATTAGAGAAGAATTTAGATAATTCATCAAATTCAATCTGCTTTAAAAAGTGGAATACATTGTTCTGGAATTCTTTAACTTTACTAGATTATGTTGTTTCGAAATCTAAGCAAGGTAAATTAAAACTTGTAAGCTTCAACTTAACCTAGTAAGTTTCTTGAAACAAGTGGTTTGGGCTTAGATTTTGGGGTTTGTTTGTGGTTTTTTAACTTTGTCAGAAATCCTTAGATAATCATTAATTATCACTTAGGTGCTATTATTACAATATGAGCAATGTGATCAACATGGCATGTGACTGAGTCATTACGAGGTGACCATGCTGACTTTGAAGGTTAATTGGTTCTAAGTTCCCTGTGTCGGTTCCCATAATGACTTCCTCTGAGATCTTGTGACCAGTTCCGTTTCATAGTTAAGAAGGCCTGGCAACTTGCAAAAGCACTATCCAGAAATCCTTTTTCCACAGGTGTGATGTATTTTCTTTCCCAAAGGGAGATACACGGGTTGCAAACACATTTGTCAGCCTTCCTTTGGGAAGGCTGGGGAATGGTTTTGCCATTACTGCATTTTATAAGAAAGAATGTAGTTGACCTGAAGCTTTATTTTATTTCTATCAGTTTGGGAAAGCTAGCACCTCTACCTAGAAATACTGGGGAGGCAACACATACCAGCTTTGCTCTCAGTGAAAATGTTTATACAAAATATTTCTAAAAATATGTGCTCCGGTGCATGGAAACAATATAAAACATAGTCATGTTATGACAGTGAAAATAGATTTACTCAGCTGTTATGGCTTTCTGTGTTATGACGTGTTCAGTAATATAACCTGTTCTTTAGAATTAAGATGTGACTTCCATCAATCACAAATTCTTACTTTATTGAGCAAAATATTTTAACAACCTATTATGACTGTGAAATTGTGACTTCATGAAAGGTAAACAGGAAGGTTTTATACAAGAATGTTAAAGAATTAATGCTTTAAAGGAAAACAGTATGTGAAGGTGCATCACAGAATGGTAAGGGTTAGAAGGGACCTCTGGAGATTGTCTCGTACAACCCCCCTGCTTGAGCAGGTACACCTGGAGCAGGGTCCAGGTGGGTTTTGAGTATTTCCAGAGAAGGAGACTCCACAACCTCTCTAGGCAGCCTGTTCCAGTGCTCTGTCACCCTCACAGTTGTTTTCTCATGTTTAGGTGGAACTTCCTGTATTCCAATTTGTGCCCATTGCCCCTTGTCCTGTCATTGGGCACCACTGAAAAGAGCCTGGCCCCACCCTCTTGACATCCACCCTTTAGATATTTATTAGCACTGATAAGAACCTCAGTCTTTTCTCCAGGCTAAACGAACCCAATTCTCTCAGCCTTTCCTCACAAGAGAGATGCTTCAGTCTCCTGATCATCTTTGCAGCTCTCCACTGGAACGTGCTCAAGTAGTTCCCTGTCCTTCTTGAACTGGGGAGCCCAGAACTGGACACAGCACTCCAGATGTGGCCTCCCTAGGGCAGAGTAGAGGGGGAGCATAACCTCCCTTGACCTGCTGGCCACACTCCTAGCATTGGCCTTTGTGGCCACAAGAATACATTGCTGGCTCATGTTCAACTTCCTGTCCACCAGCTCTCCCAGGGCCTTCTCAGCAGAGCATAGGGCTCTGAACATAGAGGCTTTGCAGCTGTAAAGGAATTTAGCTGTGACTTGACTGTAATCAAGTTCCTCTGTTAATTGGAAGGGGTATAGGCTGTTACCCATCAGTTACTTGCTAGCACTTTGGAGATCAGAGTTGCAATATGGCACAGATGAACTGCACAGAAAGCTGTCTGGTAATTCCTACCAGCAAACTGAACTTGAATGGGGAGAAGCTCTGCGCTTCCAGAAGATACTTTATAGGAAGAAACAGTAGTGTTTGGTGAACCTCTTGCCTCTAGTCCCTTCAGGAAGCAATCTTTATCTAGCTGGTGGTTGGCAGCAATCTGACGCTGGCTGCATGGGCCCCTCTGCAGAGCCAACAAAAGGAGGCTGGAAGTGAGTTTGCATGGCTCTGGAAACTTGCACAATGATCTTGTTTCAGCCAGATTTCAACAGGGTGTTTGTGCACCAGCAACCCCAAAGCTAGAAACAAGGCTGGGACATTGTAACGGCAGTGGGACCAGTGTACTTCTTGGGAGAAGCTGACATTCAAAAATATCAGTCATAGGGACTGATGTATGGAGTCTGCCCCTTCTTCTTTAGATTAAGACTGCCTCTGTGCATAAGATGGAATATGCACAGGTATATTGGTGGAATGGGGCTTTCTGCTTGGCTTCTGGGTCCACCTCTGAAAGTCACCATGGGATAGTAAAATGTGTGATGTTTTTTTACTGTGGGACTGTGTTATCCCAGCTGAGGTACAGGACTAGACTTGAAAACCCAACAGTATTTTCAGAGGTTTCTGAAGACTGCATTAGCTTACGTAGCCAGTGTCTTTACATGCTTGTTCTAACTGTGATATCTGGAAGTCCAGTCAAGATCATCTAGTGATTCTAGGTAACTAATCTGGTTATGATATCTGTGACAGCTGACTCTGCTGGTTGACCTGGGGGCACTATAATCCAGTGAATTAATTGTGGAAGTGAAACGTGCAGAGGATTTTGAGTGTGGACCTGTATTAACCCTCTATGACTTGCTTGAACTAATTGCCTTGCAGTGGTGCTGTGGTTTTCTCTATACCTGTGATGGTACAGCTTAATATCAGATCTGCCAGAGTCAGCAGGAAGGTAGGGAATAAGCAGTCTCCTGACGAGCATGAAGAGGAAGCTAAGAAACAGCCTGTGTTACTGAGCTCCCATGGGGATGTGGGTCAGAGCTGTTCGCATATGGGAAGGGCCCTGGAGGCAGCCTGAAGCAGAGGGACCTCTCTAGGAAGCTGGACTTTGAGCTTCCAAGTCGTCTCATGTGTGCTAGTTTAACATTTTACTCGTCGTTGCTATAAAGCCCCATTTCTGTCATGCCTTATGTTCCTGACAGTAAACCTAAGCAGCAGGAGACACTGTCTGGGCATTGTGCTTGCCAGCAATAGCAGTGCCCACAGGGAGGACATGGTGTACTGAGCTTGCCCCTCACAGCTGAGGAATTACAACAGGAGAAGTCACAACGGCCTGCTCTCTGAGGTGAACCGATGTGAGATCTCACCCTAGGCAATAAGGGTGAGGTGGATAATGCAAAGGGGCATACTAAAATCCTGCAGACCAGAGGTACAGCTCCTTCTGAAACAAAGCTCTCAGTGAGTTACATCCAGTCTCTTGTCACTCACCTACTTAAGCAAGGGCTGCCGAGTCATTTAGGGTGACAGTACTTAAGCGTCTAAAGAAGCACACACCACTTCGGTAAAATCTACCACTTTTGTTAATTAACTTCCGATTTTAAGGAAAAAAAAGGTAAATTTTTTTTTTAACCTGTTAGCTTCTCTGGACCTCAGTTCCAAGACTGGGCAAGCACTAGGTATATTACCTATGAAATACAGGTAACACTTTATTTCGTGCTGTTGTAAGGCTGCCATGCAGCCAAAACCAGCACATTCCCCACCCCTTACTCCATACCATTTGGTCCCACACTATCCAATACCACCTCATTAACCACCACCCTCCTTCCCATCCTTTGATACCATACACAGATATCATTCCCTTAGTCTATGGACCACCCCTGTAAAATATCTTTACAGTGCCCACAAATGTTCACAGAATGCCCACTGCATTCACTTAGTCCATGACTTTGGGCTCCATCTGTTCTGGTGGTCACTCAGGACAGGAGAGGCGGTGTGTTGCGTGGAGTTACTGGGCACCAAAGCCAGCTCAGGTCGGGTCACTGCTGCACTTCCAATGCTTCTTGTAAGGCTTGTCCTCCATTGGTTTGGGTGGTTCCTGCTATAGTAATAACATGCAACTCAAATCACAGGTTACAACAACTTAAAGGTAGAACCACTACAATCTCTACCGCTGGCCCCTTTGGGCCAGGTTATAGGTTTTAACATTGCAATGGCTAGCAACAAGGGGTTTCTGCTATAGTAATTCCCATAACATGTAACTCAAATCCCAGGTTACAGCAGTTTAAAGGTATTTCCATTACAATCTCCAGCCCTTGTCCTTTTGGATCAGACCACTGGGTCTGATATTGTAATGATCTCCTCCCCTTGCCCCTACTCTGGCTTGGACTTATCCACAGACTGCAGTCCTTTAGGGTTGTACCTGCTCCAAGTGGAGCCTGATCTAGGAGCCACAGTCTCTCCAGGGCTATAAATGCTGCAGCATAGACTCATCCACAGCCACTTTGAGGTGCACCTGTTCCAGTGTGGCCTTCTCCATGGGCCACAATGCCTTCAGAGATACACCTGCTGCAGTGTGGCCTTATCCACAGCCACAGCCCCTTCAGAAATAAACCTGCTCCAATGTGGTCTTGGCCATAGCTGCGGTTCCTCCAGGGGTGGACCTGCTCTGTTGTGGGCTTATCTGAAGCCACAAATGTTTTGGGGTGTCCAGCTCCTGCATGGACTCATCCACAGGTCGCAGTCCCTTCAACTCGAGTTCACACTGGAGATCCACCCTGTCCAGTACAGCAGCACAGAAGCAGCAGTGATGCCCTGGCCATGTGCCAGCCCATGTGCATGGCCATTGCTGTTATCAGAATGTTCCAAGGCACAGCAGAGTCAGATGATAAGCAGTACAGCAAGCAGTGAAAGCAAAAATCGGCCACTAATGAGCACTGGACTCTAATATACAGTAAGGCAAGCAAGCCCCAGGGCAAGCACAGGACCGTGCCAATTAATAGCTATACAGCAATAACAGCTATAAATTCAATCTGGCACATTCTAATCAAATCTGTCATTATCGTGAGCCCTTTGAGCCCCACGTTGGGCACCAAAAAGTACCATTGTGGTTTAACCCCAGGTGGCAAGTAAGCTCCACCCACCCACTTGCTCACTCTGCGCCCCCCACCAGTGGGATTGAGGAGAGAAAACTAGTGGCTTGATGTAACGACAGTTTAATAAGTAAAGCAAAAGCCACATGCACAAAGCAGAACAAGGAATTCATTCACCACTTCCCATTGGCAGGCAGGTGTTCAGCCATCTCCAGGAAAGCAGGGCTCCATCATGCATAATGGTTACTTGAGAAGACAAACACCATCACTCTGAATGTCACCCCTTCCTTCTTCTTCCCCAGCTTTATATGCTGAGCATGACATCATATGGTGTGGGACATCCCTTTGGTCAGTTGGGGTCAGCTGTCCCGGCTGTGTCCCCTCCCAGCTTCTTGTGCACCTGGCAGACCATGGGAAGCTGAAAAAGTCCTTGACTAGTGTAAGCACTGCTCAGCAACAACTAAAACATCTCCACGTTATCAACACTGTTTTTAGCACAAATCCAAAACATAGCCACATACTAGCTACTATGAAGAAAATTAACTCTACCCCAGCCAAAATCAGTACAAAGACCTATGAGATATATATATATATAATCATAAAAGAAATGTCACTACAACTAACTTGTGGCAAAAACAGGAAGATAGTACTCAGCAGTGCTAGAAAAAAGCTATATGCAATCTCAGGAAATTAACTAGTCACAAATGTGACATCTATGAGATGCATAAAAACACACGTACATCAAACTTGTAATTTTATGCAGTCTAAACTTTCAGGAGGTGAAATGGCATGAAACGGAGTGATTGCAGGTAAGAAGCAGCTGAAAATTAAGAGCCTCTTTCCAGTTTACACAAATATAGTTATGTTTCTTTGTAAGATATCTTGAAAATAAGTAAACCTTTGGAATAAAAACTTTCTTTTGGATCTAAAAGGAACATATATATAATCAGTTCTGCTGTTCATAGATGATTAGTAAGTTTCACAGAGACTCTGTATCTTTAAAATGTTAACAGGAATAGGAGCAAGCTGTACCAGCCATAAAACATACCCATACCTGTGTGTCTGTTTTAGACAGCAGAGTGGATAGCACAATGTTGCAAGTTGGCATTGCTGAAAATGCATGCTCTGAGTACTTCTGTTGCATTTGTGATGGCTGATGAATGCTTTAAGCATCAGCAGGTGCTTTCACTGTTTCATGGGGCAGGTGATCAACATGAAAAGCAGACCGGATAACTGTGTGTTTGGTGCAGTCTTTCAGCCTCTTCCTCAGCCAAGGGTCTAGCTCTGCTGTCTCACCAAACTGTGTGAGGGTTAGCCCAGTGCCAAACTGTGCTGAGTGCATAAAGGTGCTGGGTTTTGCTGTGACTGCTGCCATGGCTGCCCATGGCTGCCAAGTAGCTCTGAGTGGTATGGCTGTGCTCCAGTAAACAGCCTCCCAGCAGCTGCAGCAAACATTGGCTTGGAAACATGTGGAAACAAGTTCCATGTGATGTGTAAGTCCGTTAGCCCAGTAACTGGAAATGAAGAGAAACACCAGCACTGTGTCACTGTCTAGGTTTGTGTTCATCATCACAAAGTGCTGCAGAAGTACAGACCTTAGCCTGAAAACCTTTTACTATTTTTTCAGTCAGAAGCAGAGAATGAGAGAATATGCACGTGCATCCATTTGTAAGATGTTTCTGACCAGAAACAAAAATAACTATTTAATCTTTAGGAATTTCATTTTCATGTCTCTACAACAGCAACAAAAAAAAGATTATTGAAATGACCTCTCTTCCTTCCAGTCTATAGTTCTTATATTTAATGGCACTTTGTTTCAATAATTGCTTTCATGCAGAAAATATTACAGCTCAGATAACCAAAGCGATGCTCTCACTATCATCTAGGCAGCTCAGTGAAAGCTCCAAGAACTCATTAAAACACACTTTTCATGCAATTTGCATTACAATAATGCAGATTAGGTCTCTTGAAAAGTAGACATGTAAAGAAGTCAAATGTATTTCTAGAAATTTGGCCAGACTGTTCAGCTATTGTTATATGTTAATCCCATTATTTTTCATAATCAGAACTTTAAATCATGAGCAGATTATTTTTTTCCCTACAGTAATGCAATATAATATAGGGTGTACTTTCTGAATTTTTTTTAATATCAATACAATGCAAAGTGTAGAGGATAATATGGGCATCTTTGCGGTCTCTAAGACATTTCTAGGTAGAATCATGGAATCATTAAGGTTGGAAAAGACCTCTAAGATCATCTGTCCAACTGTCAACCCACCACCACCATGCCTCCTAAACCATGCCTTCCAGCTCAGGGGGCTGAATACCCTGGGGATAACTGGTCTGACTATTAAAGACTGAGGGCAAAGAAGGCATTAAGTTCCTCAGCTTTCTCCTCATCCTTGGTGGCGATGTTTTTCTCCCGCATCCAACACAGGATGGAGATTCTCTTTGGCTCTCTTTTTGTTGTTAATGCATTTGTAAAAACATTTTTTGTTATCTCTTACAACAGTGGCCAGACTGAGTTCTAGGTGGGCTTTTGCCTTTCTAATTCTCTCTCTGCAAGACCTAACAAGATCCCTGTTCTCTTCTTGAGTTGCCTGCCCCTTCTTCCAGAAGTGGTAAACTCTCCTTTTTTTTTCTGAGTGCCAGCAAAAGCTCCTGGTTCAGCCAAGCTGGTCACCTTCCTGCTGGTTCGTCTTGTGGCACATGGGGACAGCCTGCTCCTGCATCTTTAAGACTTCCTGGACCCCTTTGCCCTTCAGAACTGCCTCCCAAGGGACTCTACCAACCAGTGCCCTGAACAGGCCAAGGTCTGCCCTCTGGAAGTCCATGGTAGTGGTTTTGCTGACCCCTCTCCTTACTTCGCCAAGAAATGGTAATAATGCTGCTTTTATAAACAGGAGAAACAGTTTGCGAGAGTGGCCAGTCATCTCAGTATATGTCCTTAAACTGAAAGGAGATTGGTTGTTTTTTAAGAATAGTTGTAGTTCATGTTTCCTATTCACTTAAGTATCTCTTTTTCTGTTGACAGTTACCATCACTCATGCCAGACTGCTGACCGAGCTGAGAAAAGGGTCATCTTCAGTTTATTCCTCTCCCTCAAATGCAAAAATCTAGCTGTGCTTATGTACCCTCCTCCCTTTTCACCTCTCTTCTTTCTGCCTGTGCAGCTAAAACACTTGCTGGAAATAGTCTTAAGGGCAGTAGTGGCTTTTGCTTGTAGGAGAGGTGTGGTGATGTTAGAGTACAAATACAACATACATGCTGAATGTAATACACTGTTTCAAAGAATATAATATATTTCCAAGAAGTTGAATGCTTTGAGGAGTTTAGAAGCTGAATAGTAGGACAGCTACCAGGAACTATTTCAAAGTAAGCTTTAAATTTTTTATTTTTCAGTGGCAGGGGAGGTGGAAAGCTGATGTTTTTCTGGTAGTATGAGCCAATTCATGTTTTATTTTCTAGATGTCCCATTACATTAGTATGTTTTGACTATACTTACTTCACATTTAATTTTATTCTTTTAAATGTGCATACAGAGACTAGGTGTGTTTTACGTCATTAAATTTAGATACAACTAACCATGTTTGCTTTTTAAACCTTTTTTTGTTTGAAAATAAGACTCTCTCTATTGTATTCTTTTCAGGAGGAGGGGTAGTTGCTATTTTGGGTATTGAATTAAGTAACTTTTATCTTTTTTTTTTTTTTATATTGACAACATTTAAAGCATCTGGATCCTTTTCAAGGGGGATCTGAGAATAGCTACGCTAAAAAGAACCCATTGGTTAAAGCAAGCTCATCAATAACTGCTTCTGCTTTTCAAGTGTTGCAGGTGGAGAGCTCTTTGACTTCTTAGCTGAGAAAGAATCTCTGACAGAAGAGGAAGCCACAGAGTTTCTCAAACAGATACTTAATGGTGTTCAGTATCTCCACTCTCTGCAAATTGCCCACTTTGATCTTAAGGTGTGTTGAGCAAATAAAAACTTCGACAACTGTAAGCAACATCCCTTAAAAGTCCTTTGTAACACCAGCCACAGGTTTGCCATCATGCAGATCTTGGCTATAGTTTTGTTTTGCTAGTTTATGTAGACAGAGGAAAGCTCAGCCATTGAAATTACTGAACCGTAAATAGTTCCCATCTGTTTTTATGTAAGATTCTTCATGGAAAATGGCAACTTCCGACAAAATTAAACCATTCTGAGGAAGCAATCATGAAATAATAATGATGATTATGATTTTATGGAATGCAAATGGGATCTGGATGAAACATTCTGAGCAGGATGCCTTTTTTCCAACTTTTTTTTTGCTGTTGTATGTATTTTATGTTCATATGAATGTTATTTATAGGTACTAAATTGAAACAGTACAGAGTTAAGTACAAATATTCTTGTGGAGCAGACAGAGCAGATATTTTTCTTGCTTCTGTGGCTTTTTTGTTTGTTTTTAGAAAAACTGTTAATTGCATCCTTTTGGTAATGAAAAGAGAGCTTTTGTATCTAAACTTAGTTATTGCTTTTTTAAAGTTTTGGTTTTAGAATGTTTCCCTCTGTAAGATTTTTTTCAGAGGTAGGCAGCTGACCATTCCTTGAAGTCTGCTGAAGTTGGCAACTATGTCTATAATAGGATAAGGAGGCATAATTATTTTATTGCAACGCAGTTCTGAAAGAGGTGCTGTGTTCTGAGGATGAGGTAGGGAAGGGAATGGTTTTCAGCATAAACATACCTTTTCCAGTCTCATCCTCATTACCTACAGTAATATATTTGGTCTTTGTATGACAGTCAGCAAGAGAAAAGAATTGTGAATCTAGTAAGAAATACATTTCTTACAGTTTGAAATG
>WEKW01029297.1:43421-71924 GCA_013389905.1 Sula dactylatra | reverse complement strand
CGTGCCCATTCTGCGCACAAACACACAAGCAAGACAAAACTCACTGTGAAATCATCTCTCTTCCACACCACCCAATTTTATTACTGTGATCTAATGAAAGATACTACCTCTATCTAGAAATCTTTTCTTGCAGTTGTGACACACTGACCTGACCTAGAGCACAGTAGTGCAGTCCTGATTTTTTTAAGAGGTACATTATGAAAAAAACCTCTTCCAAAGAAGAGGCAGCCAGACTAGTTTGTGCAACTAAATGAAGTTTTATTGGATTTTAAAGGGGATTTTAACTTCTGCTTTCAAAACAAATTAAAAGTTCCTTTGCAGACTGCTATGTTAGTTACATATTTGAAATAATTATATTACTGAGCGGAGCAGGATTTGAAGACATTCAGTATAATACAGAGCACTGAGCAACAGAAGACTTCTAGGGCCTAATGTTCTATTAGGTTCTTCTTTTCTTTCACTTACCAGTGCTTCATCTGTACACTGAAACACGTAGCAAACGAAATGAAAGCCTCCATTTTCTGAAGACTCTCTGCAGATGAACCCAAAGTGATCCACATGTCTAATTCCCTAGCACAAAAACAACAGTAATGAAGCAGTTATATTCACTTTCAATGTTTTGTACCTGTATTTTTTCCAGTAACAAAAAGAATAAAAGGCTGAACAGCATTACAGATAGATCATATATCTCTGTTCAGCTACATTAAAGTCATCTGGCCATTAAAAATTTATTCTGTTATAGAACCTATTACTTCATGAATCTTTTAAATTTCACTTAAGTCGGAGATGGTTTGTTTTAGTTTTTTTTTTTTTTTTTTTTTTAATGAGTGAATTATAATAGATCCATTGGAAAACACTTACAGGGATGAAGAAATACTGTACAAGATGTATTTTACTCAATATTGAAAATAGCAGGGGAAAAAGCTTGCTCTTTTTCTTCTCTTTTGCTTAAGTGATCACCAATTGCTTTACATTTGTAAGAGCAAATCAAAGCAATAGTGAAAAATGGATAAACAATTTCTTTTTTTCATCTAAAGAAAAGCTTGGCTAGTTAAAAAAATGAAAACAGTTAAATATATTACTTGAAGATTACTCATGGAAGAATTTATTTCTCATAAAAGGCATGCAAATTCAGCCACAATCTACTTGCAACAGTAGATGAACAGTACATCCTGGTAAAATGCCAAGAAGGTTTTTTTAATTGCTGGGAATTTTTTTTCTTTCTTTTATGAAAAGACTTTCAGATGAGCAGAGTTAGGTGATCCAAGTGAACGTCTCCTCAGTGCACCATTCTTGGTAAGAAAACAAAAAATACAAAAAAAACCAAACAAAAAAACCAAACCAAAACAAATTTATGATGATTAGTTACATGCACAGTGGTAGAGCCTGTTTGTAGAAATTCAGTTACAATCAGCACCATTTCACTACATTCTAGCTGTCACGGCACAACAATATTAAAGTCAAGCAAAGAGAGGCAATAAACTGTTGCATCAAAACTCATAACGATGAATGACAGTAAGTCAGAAATGTCAGTGAAATTTAAGCAATCTGAAGATACCAAGCAGGACTTGGGTTTTTTGCTGCTGTTGTTTTTTTTCTTTTTTTTTTTTTCTTTTCCTTATTAACACAGCAAGAATCACTGAATATTCTCTTTGTCTTTTTATTAAAACATTTTAAAAAAAGCATTTAAAAAGCATAAAAAGCGAATACTTCTATAACACAGAATGGCCAGGTGTCCCAAAAAAGAACATGTTACAGCATCAGAGATATCCTTAAGCAACCCGAACAATGTTGTCTTATCGAAAAACTAACAATAAACCTTCAGAGCATGTCAGCTGAATGAAGGAAAATAATGTCATGTACATGGAGATACCTGGTTTGTTGGAGTGTGACAATTACACATAGATAACAAAGGCTTTATTACACAAACATCAGGCACTAATACGCCATAAGAATAAAAAGATCAGAAGGATATTCAAATGATGTAGAACCTGCAGCTTCTCCAACTCTAGCTCCATTGGATGTCCAGGCTAAGTAAGCACGTTAGGAGGCAGATATATGATAAAGCAAGAACCGGCTGATGCAACCTGTAGACTCTCTCCCCCATCATCCACATCAGAGATGTGTACCTAACGTGCTGAGCCCCTTCTCTAACGCCCCAGACCATATTTCTTCTTCTGAAAGCCCATTTCTTCTCCCAAAAGCCCAGCTACTACAGTGGAGGAAGACCAGCTGGGATCACGGATGGCCCTGCCCACAAAACCATGAGGAGCTGGCAAATGCACTTAGCTGTTTCAGATTAGTTAATTCAGATACTGCCCCCGGACCACATACTTCTTTCTGCCATTATCATATTCCACTGACAGATTGGGCATTCTGGAAATCAAGTATTCATTCTGATCTCCCTTACAATTTAACTCCAGTGACTTCAAGAAAAGATTACTGAAGTTCTTGTATGATCAAGATGAGTCCAGAAGATCATTCCATCAAGACTTCTGAAATGTGCATAACTTGGGGGAAAAGCCTTCTGTACCCCAATACCAGTGTATTTGCCCAACTGACATAATATCTGCCCAGCAGCACATTCTTCAGACAGCACAGGAGAATTCAATCAATCTCACTCCTCCTCTAAGGAGCACAACCTTCTGCTGACCCTCAGGGCAAGTCAGGAAGTCCACCTAACTACCTCCTGTCTGAGGAGATGGCCTAAGGGAACATGGGGATAAAGATTTTCCTGTGATCAAGGGGTTCTCTTCAAAGCTCTTGATCTGACAGCATGCAAACTACTCTGAAATTTTCAGAATAGGTACCTGTATGTTTAGTGATGAAAGCTATGCTCAAATTAAAAAATGAAATAATTTATGTAAAAAACCCCACCCAATCCAAAAAAGCTAGAGGCAAATAACAGCAAATCATATTCCTTATATTTAAAAATGGGTGAACAAACCCACTGAAAAAAAACGTTTTGCCCCAATATCATTAAGACCAGAGCCTGTGATGCACTAAGTAGACCTGCACTATGCAAGTAAGCCAAGTGCAAAATTGCTCCTAGGGTAAGAAAGAGTGGCAAAATTCACATCCTGGTATACTAGGTCTTATTCCCACCCAACCCCCACAGTACAAACAAGCATTGCATTGGTTTAATTCAATGTGAATTTTTAGTCAAACTAGCGGGAACAAGTTTATTCATATAATTATAGTTCAGGTTAATTTCTCAGGGTTTTAAACTAAAATGATCTATAACACATTTTAAAGGAATTAAGTGTTCTCTAGGGACTTTATCCTAGTTTAGCGAATTAAATTCAATTTCCCCGTTCACTTACACTGAAGCAGATCTGGTACACAGACAAACTAAATACAAATATTGCCCTGCAGGACAGATTATGGCTAGTGAAAGACAAATCCCTGCATCTTGACACTGGTTAGTTAACAAAAGCAACTGGTCTCTGAAATGTCTTTATGAACAGTTGTTTCAGTCTGCAGGTTGATATTTGAGCAACTCTCAAAGGAGAGTCCTCTGCTCCTGCACACAGGACCTGCCAGCAGTTAGAGCAGCTGCCCATCAGGAGTGCTGTAATTGCCCAAGCTGTCCCATGTCCTTGATGTGACAGTGACTATTCTGCCCTCACACTGCTGAGCTGCTGCAGTAGCTGAGTGTGAATCACACGCCTGTGTAACCTACACAATGCCATTATTGCATCTTCCCACGTGTAAGCTACATCTCTTTCAAAACATCACCACTCAAAATAAGTCATTAGATAAATTGCACCCTCACATAATCCATGCAAAATCAAAGTCAGAGCCATGAAAATGAGCGAAGGACAGGGAAGCAAACTCTCTGGGATAAGGAACAGGGATTAACAATGAATGAGGCTTTGAAATATGCTTGCCCTCAGTGCATCACACACACTACCTCTGTATAGCAGAGGGTTCTTTTCTTTTACACACATGCAATTTATATTCTTGAAAAAATATATATCTGAAGTATTTTTCAGAGAACTCTTACATATCATTTGTCTCCTTTCATTATCACTTCTTGAAAAATCTGGCTCAGAGAACCCCAGATTTGCACAACTGTGAATCATGCCTGCTGAAATCTCAAACCAGAGCTGACCTTCTAGCTCATATTAGTCATCCACCGCACACAGAAATGAGTCTTTATCTCAGAAATTACAATGCAAAGCTTGAGAAAAGAATGACAGTTTTACAAAATTACTGATTAACTAGCAACTTGTCAATAGCAATTACTGAAACCACTGGTGTGAGAATCCATTTGAAATGCTAGGGGAGAGGAGTACATGAGCATTCACAAGTGGAGAATATTTAAACAAAAAAGAGAGAAAAAAATCTTACCTGAGAACAAAAGGATATTTCTTTAAAGCTTTTTTCAATTGCTACTTTTTTTGTGTCAGGACTGATAAGGTAAACTTCAGACTGGCCAATCTAAAAAGAGCAAAATAAATAGCAAGATGATAACAAGTAACATTATACTTCTTTTTGTCTTGCTATAAAATGTTTCCCAGACATAAATCTCAAATTTTTTTCTTCCTGTGTATTAGGCCAATTAGTGAAAGAGAGAATATTGAAACAATATTGATTTAGCATTCAGAGCTCTGCACACTACTGAAGTGAGATTTGGTTTCACATTTGAGACAAGAGACCGAGAACAGTGTTTAATTACATGGAAGTAATATTATACCATAAATAACTTACTTTGCATTGAGAAAAATATGCTCACACTCCCTTTTCTTATTTTCTGCAGGTCTGGCACATACCACATTCCCAAAAGCTACTTAATTAAATTGTCCTAAAATTTAAATCCAAGTGTGTGCCTCTACCTGTATTCCACCTAAATAAATAAAACCCTAAAAAATAATTAAGACACACGTAGCATTTAACTTAAAGGCTTTAACTCAAGCTATAAAAATGAGCTTACTGGAGTATATTTTCTGCCTTAATTTTAATCTGTAGGCCATTTGTACAGCAGTGTTCCAAAAGCTGATGCTAACTTTTAATGGGCATTTTAAGGTGAAACTATTGTTTCCAATTTTTCAGCTTCTGGCAACTTCTTTGTAACATTTTAACAGAGAAAACTGAAATTCCTCATAGTTTCTAGCATATTAGAAAGTCTGCTAAGGACAAGTCTCGTATCAGGTTTTAGGAAAGATGGGTGCAATCCGGATCCATTCATGAGCATGACTTAGACAAACCTGCTGAAGCTTCAATCACTACGAAATCCCAAAAGATTCACATAAAAGATCAGCAGAACCAATATACCTGTAATTTCTTAAGGAAAGGGGGAGGGGAGAATCCTGTGTGTAAATGGATCAAGTGAGATGTGCCACCTCTGTGTCTAAAAAAGGTCCTATGCATTCACCTTCAACCTCATCTTTCACTTCAACCAGTCTCAATGATTCTCCCCCAACTTGCTGCTGGTTTCCTTGTATTGCCCCTGGGGCTGACCTCGCACATGTTCATGGGGTTATTCCTTCCAACACCTACTCTGCAGCCTCCTCCTGCTCCCTGCTGCCTTCCCCTCCCTGCAGCGAGAGGCTCCTTCTTAGCTCAGCCCCGCATACTCCTTCCACACTTGGTCCCAGGGCAACAGGGATCATTTTAAGGCAACTGAACAACGGAGGAAAAAAAACCCCCGATACATCCCCCTGCCAAATACAGCCAGGAGAAAAGCCTAAAAATAAAAATAAACCCCATAAAATCCTAAGAAATTGGCTGGGAAAGCAGTTCTTTGGGAAGAGATACCAAAATCAGGGCTGTCTGAACCAGGTCAGGAGAGTCAGCGGATACCTTATCCAAACATTTTTCACACCTCATACACCAATCTCTGCTGCTCCAGGTAAGAGCTTCAACTGAGAAAATACAAATTTTTTTTTTTCTGGATATATTACTTTTAAGCATTTCATACGTAGCACACAAAAACTGATGAGCAAAAGGTGAAAACCTGTGCACGCAGTATGCATACCATTACTTCAAACCTGCTGAACAGAGGAGACGGCTAACCAACAAAAGCTCTGCCACGCATCGCTAGCTGGTGGATAGTGGAGGCACAAACAACAGTTACTTCACTTCCTTATATTCAGCTGAATTTAGACTGGCTGAATGGCAAAAAGAATACAACTGTGCATATTAAACAGCATTTTCCCAGGCAAAAAGCAACCCCCAAGATAGACAGCTGGATCAGCAGAGCCCCACAGTTTGGAAATGAGCCTGTCACCAGGTGACTGATGTTATATTCAGGCCAAAGCTGTATATGTCTTTGAGAACCGTTGCATCTATTTAATACAAATTAAAAATGCACTCACTGGAGTAAGAGGATCTGGACCCAAGTAATCCATCTATAATCTATCTCTAAATTATGTGCCATGAATTAATAATGGAATTGTGTGTGGATTTGTTTAAAAATTAGGCATTGTTATAAAGCATGTCTGTATTTTCTGTGTGAAATAGATGCTCAGGGGAAGAAAGTAAACATGGAATTGATTTTACTGGAGCACAAAACTTCTCTCCACCTTCTTCCACTTCTCTCTCTGATGCCAGCCTGCCACGACTAAACAGAATTTTTAAATCAGGTATAGCTAACTACACCTCTTTATGTGTGTTACTTTTTACAGGCATAATGATTTGGCAATCCTTCTTAAAGCAGCGCTTCTCTTTCCCCCCCTCCTGCTGTACCTGCACCCACTCCACTCGGTTACTGCCCTTAAAAACTCCCAGCTCCAACATGAGCCGACATATCCAAGATGACCTTATGACAGCCAGCCATCACAGTATCAGCTCCGGGTTTACATTAGGTTCATAAGATAGAAGATATCTGAAATGTTATATTACTTATCTACCATGAGGATTTTAAGAGGAGCAAATAACACATCCCTTACTTGTTTCTCAGGTCTTGAAAAACACTTTTGCTGCTCACCTATCAAGGCAAGAGCATTGCTAGCCACACAAAAGTAGGATAGGAGTGGAGGCAGGTGTCGAGTAGGCTAGGAAGTTAGTACACAACTCCGTCATTACACAGACATGTTGGCAGCAGGAACGCCACCGCGAACTATGCTGCTTATGATGGGACAAAGTCTACTAGCCCATAGTCATGCTTTAGTCCTTCTGCTCTAGTTACGGGTAACTCATCCACCTAGAAATTTATTTCTTCTGTTACTAGTTAGTGTAACTGTACATACCATTTTGCAACTGTAAAACTACTTACTAATGTGCTGCAGCTTTCTAAAAACTGGTTTTAGAAGCCCTGTGTTTCAGGTGTTACTACTTAATGTAAACTAACTTTGACTATGTAAAACAATTTACACTGCCTGGTAATGCTTTCTAGAGAAATACATGAGTTAAGTTCTGGTAATTGCAATTAAGATACTAAAGAAGGAACTGCCATCTGTCAGAACATCTGCTTTGGTGTTTGCCACTCCAAATTCTGAGGTGTGAAAACGCCACCAATTGCTGCAAATCTTGCTTTACCGTAAACAACATCGTCCGGTTTTCTGCAATGTCTGTTGGCTGCACAACACTGTGTCCGCAGATAAGTTGACTTTTAAGATTCAGTGAAATTGCATCTTCTTCAAAAGACCTGACAAAGCTGTTACTCCTATGGCTTGCCTCTTGCAAATCCTTCTTAAAAGCAAAGGAACGAAGCCCAGGCTGAGAAAAGGATTTCCTAATTGGCCTTTTCTCCTCCTCTTCACTGACCAAGGGCTGGAAGACAGACCGTAATTTGTTGCTGAAAGAGAAGCCTCCGAAGTTATTGGCAGTTTCATGTTGTTGGGATGATGAGTTGAAATCTGATTTTTTTGAACAACTTGCACGATTGAATTTCTCTATACATTCATCTATGAGTGCTGGAGGTGCATTTTTATGTGCTACTGTCACTCGTCCACAGAACAGCACCTCAAACTTTTTGGCAAAAGGGTCTTCAACATCTGAGAGATTATTCTGAAACTCTTCTTGACGAGCAATTTTTCCAGCTTGTCGAATAGAGCTTATAATCTCAGGCACCTACAGCAGGGAAAAAAAAAAAATACACAACATTAGCATCTAGTGCTTTATGACAAGCAAGTTGCAAAACTAAGAGGTGCTCCCTGCATTTTTCTGGAGTGACTAATTTGGTTTTGTTTTCTGAAAAACCAGTTGAATTGATCTTGTATTTGTCCAATAGACATATTATAAAAGTTAAACACTGACTAGATTAATTGCTCATTTGTCTGCTTGCCAGGGGTTCACCATCATCAACACGTCGTCAGAAGAGCTTCAACCCTTGTAATGCTGTGTGTTTTCAGTAAAACTTTTGCACCTGAAGGAACCAGTATAATGTGACAAATTCAAACTCAAAATGAAACATAAAAATATTTCAGAAGGCATAAAAGAAGCCACAGACTAATTAATTGGGAAAGCTATTTAATCTCTGTTATTTTGCACCCCCTTCTCTTACTCAAGCATTCATGTTATGTACATTAGTAAGTCTCTTGCAAATTTTCTTTCAACTTCATAATAGCATATTATGTTATGGCAGTTTTTTTTTTTTAACTCTAAGTTGCTGTGCTTTTTCAAGAAACCCATTCATTATTTTAGATATTAATTTTTATTCTAGCATTCTAGATGACACTCTCAAATAATATTAATTCCACATACAGTATCACTTGCCGGGCATTTGTATGAGGGAGCAGTCTGCTACAATCCACAGATGTTGTAATTATAAACAAAACCCAAACTGCCATCTGATATATTTTAAGTAACAGTAAATGGTCACAGTTTCTGATATGGTTATAAGGTAGGAACATGTATATGCTATCTGCTAAGGTGCTGCGAGACTGATGCTTGGTTACATCCCACTGCTTTGACCGGCCTAGGAGATTAAGGTTCTTCTGCAGCACGTGCTGCTGCCTAATGACAAAAGCAGGGCCACCATCTATGATTACAACAGGTAATTCTGCCAGCTTTTTAATTATCCCAAATTACTTTGGGAAAAATCCATGCTAAAGTGTGCCAGCCTCCTGACAAAACAAGTTTCCTCTGTCAAGCATTGACTACAGCTTGCTTACTTACAAGTATTTGGTTGTGGATAGTAGAGAAGGAAGTCTGGGAGCAGCAGACTAAAACAGCAGCCCAAAAAAGCCATCTCCCATTTGAGAAAAGCCACCCCTAAACCTAAACAATGCTTTGGAAACACCACCTCTGCCTTTTTCAGACATTTCTACTGTTATCTAATGGCTTAAGTGTAATGTAATAATGTAGATAAACCAACACAGGAAATAGCAAAGGACTTGGAGAAGAGGAAAAAAAAAAAAATGTTGAACAGTGAAAACTGAACGGTTATATTCTGGGTGCTCATGAAGACCTCAGTAGGATTCTTTTTACAAACAAGGAATGACAGATATATAGATGTCTATAGACAGACAGACGCACACACACAGAGACATATAGCTGGTGAATTTAAGACAATAAGTAACAGGTTACAAAATAAATAAATAAAACAACTCAGGAAGCATTACTTCACCCTTGAAGGCATGAGTCATCAGCTAATCACCCAGCAAAGACAATGGAGGAAAGGTAAGAAAAGCAGGGTCATGACTTCAGAAGTCTGTTCTCATCTATGTCACCAACCAGTCAGAAAGCTTTGGGCTTGGGCAGTGACATGCATCGTATTTTAATCATATACAAGAAGAACATAAGGGTATAACGAATCTTTGTTACCTCAAATGATACACATTTGCTCCACAGTAAGCTCAAGGTTCACCAGAGTTTTATTTACCTCCTTCAAAGAACCAATTTTTAGTCTTATAATATATCAGGATGACAGTGAAACGTAAAACTATTCTACCCATACTTCAAGCTGCAACTGCTTTAGCATTTTCTAATAAACATGTTTTTTTCTTGTGGGAGTGTCTGGACTCACCAGCCACAGGCAATTTTACTTCTGAGTTGCCCAGAATACACGCAGAAACCTGCGATCCCACCTCCACTTTTGCTGAGGCTGCAGAGGTGACAGCAAAGCAATGAAGTATTTTTTTGGAAAATGCTCACATTGTCAAAGTCCAGAATGTCAACCCCTCACCCAGACCAACTGTGGAACTGTTTTAGTCAGGGCTAAGCTCCCCCACCACCACCCATACTGACGATTACAAGGAGAGTTTCCAGCAGTGCAAGTGCTGCAAGGGTTTGAGCTCAAGTCCAGACAAGACATTAGGGATCCACCACAGATGCACAGTTATTGAATTTGATTTTGTCAATGTTTTTTGTTATCAAACACCTTGGACATTGACAAATTGCTATGCAGCAGTGGCTGGACTTTACATGCAGACAGTAGTTGAAGAACAACACTACATCACACAGAATGACTTTGCAGTAGTTAATAAACGTCATGTTTGGGGACACCTAGCTGGCCTGTTGATGAAAACCAAGGGGAGTATTTATTTATTTATTTTCACACATGCTAAGGCTTGAATTACATCATTTGTAAGTAACCACTGGCTTCCGCGCTACACTTACTGAAAAACACTGACTCCTCTGTTCCTGCTTATTAACCTAAAAAAATCCACAGCCTGTTAATATAATGTTATTACTTCTGATTAGGCAATTGATGCCGTATTGCTCTAGAAGAAGCAGCAAATCACCACCTCACTTTCCTGTGACCCTTACGTATGTTAAACATTAATCTCTTTTTGTTAGTGAAGACAAGATTCCATGATGAATGAGAAAAAAACCAAAACACATATTTCCCTGGAACTGTTCTTGGCCTGATCAAGATTCGTACTCTTTTTATCTATTTGTACCTTTCCAGGCCTTTTATACAAGTATCTAGAAATGAAGAATCCACACACTCCTGTGTGTCCTCTGACCCTGGCTTCCTCAGCAAACAGACCTGGATGCTGAATACATGAAAATCAAGTAAACATTAGTTAAAAAAAAAATCTGTGGAATGTAAATAAATATATATTTATAATTATTTCAAATTATTAAAATAAACAATGTTGGTTCTATCCTGGCAAATGTTTATTAACCGCAGCTGAAATTTTTCCAGATGAAGCAGCATGCCACCAGGCAAACAGTAACCACAGCTCTTGCAAACCTCCAGCAATTAATTAAGATGCAAACTGAATCAGGTTTTATGGCTCTTCAATTTGTATCAAAAAGCAAGGATCAAGTCACTCCTGAATTGTTAATGTTGCTTGGAGTTTTTTAAAGGTTGTGGGGTTCTTTCTGTACATACGAAAAAGTCTTTTTTATTGTAAGGGTGGCCACATGCTGGCACAGATTGCCCAGAGAGGTTGCAGAGTCTCCATCCTTGTTGATATGCAAACTCTAACTGGACGTGGCGGTGAGCAACCTGCTCTAGGTGACCCTGTTTTAGCAGAGGGCTGTATTAGGTGACCTCCAGAGGTCCCATCCTATCTCAGCTTGGTGACTTAGATACCAACATCTCCTATACAGACTTACGGGTAACTGTGTCTACTAATTGGAACTTGCTAAGACCGTGGGGGAGGGCTGTTGCACACATGAAGGTTCATTCCTACTGCACACATTCTCTTTTCTAGCATACCTCTATTCTTAAATGTTTTCTGACTTGTTTCTCAGTATAAATATGTAATTAGTGGATAAAGATAATTTCTGTAATCAGAAAAACAACTGCTGACGACTAAAAATTATTTCCCTAAAACCACAAAACTAAGTACAGAACAACAGTGTAAGCAACGACGAAACTTTACCAAATGCAGAACGTTATCTTCTCATCACTCGCTCTGGGCCAAACAGGACTGGTGAACAGAAGACATAGCTGAAATGTTTTAGGAAAAGTTTTTGCATTTTGGAGTGTCTGAATTAGATACAGAACAAGAAGACGTATCTATAACCGTTAAAATTAACACTGGACTGTTGTGAATTTTTTTTTTTTTTTTTTAAGTACACCATGTTATTTCTGCTATGATGAGAATGTTTATTTTGCAGAGACAAAGCAGGGAACTGAAATGCTGAGTATTTTTGTGACTTGACTCTTGGGTAATCAAGCAAAACACAAACCAACACCTAGAACTTCCTAATGCACGCTAGTCTGTTACCAGACCAACAGCTACAGCTTCCACACCACGCACCAAATCATGAAAGAAGGCAATAGTTTTTAAGCAGGCACAAGTTTGCTGCATCTGAAGAACAAGGAACAGCTCTTCCCCTTGACAGAAAGAGAAACTGCAGTTGCATTTTTTCCCCATGCAACCAGAAGTCACCCTGTAAGTTTACATACAACCACGCAGTAAGATGTCAACGTCTTTAGCCTGTCAGTGGACTTGAAAAAGAGTGAGAAACTACTTTAATGAAAAAAGCACAGTAACAGCTGAATGCAACAGCTGCCTTTTGGTAAACAAGACCAGACTCCCTGATTCTTTAATACACAGTAGGTAGGAAAGCAAAGCATGCCACAGAAAAAGAGCTCTTAGCACATCAACTGGCCAGGACTAGGAAGAAAAAAAAAAGTGGGATGATTTAAAATTTTATATGCTACACAGTGTTTATACCTACAGTATAAACGTACCAGTTTATACATACCAGTCCCTTCCTAAGGCTTCAGGTCAGTGAAGGGCTCAAGCACAGGCTTAACTATTTCAAGGGAGTAGGTGGTTTTGTTTGATACAAGACAGACCTGTGTTGTCAGGAACTGGTCTTATACAATAGACTCCATAAATTCTTGGAGACACCAAATCATTAGGCTACGATCTTGAGTTGAACCTCAGAAGGTATCACACCACACCAGCTGGAAAAGAGCCTTAAAAATCTTTCACAAAGCTCTTGAAACACGTAGATTTTTTTTGATTGAGTTTTGACTGCCTACTCAAGTATGAGGGGACATCTGAATAATTTTTAAGTGTTTCTACTTGCCTTTTTTTCTGACCATAGCAGGCTCTGTAAAATGTCAAAAAGTCTAACATACTGTTTGATGTTAATATCTTTCCTTCTCTATTTTACTAGAGAGTGCTGCTACAGGAAAAATAGGGTCCGCAGCTATATATCTTGAGAGAAGCCACCTACTTGTATCAGGACAGATAGCAATATTTTTGTCACCCACAAAGTATTTATAATCCTGGAATACTTTGTAAGAGTAGTAGAACAGAAGAAAGGAAAAATCGTTTTTGAGACATGCACAACATATGACACAGCAAAGTATTTATTTGCATTTTTAAAAGACTGCACAAAATCTTTGATTCTGGTAGTTTGATATGTACCAAAAAGCAGTTGGTCTGTTTTCAGCACACTTCTAGCAAAACAGCTGTGCAGTAATAAAACAGAGATCAATGCTTCCTGTCCTTATCACTCCTTAAACCCACGCTAGTGGTCAACTAACCTTTTTGAACAGTTTTCTCCACTCAATGGATTTAAAGTTTGGCATTTTTAGATCTAAAGCATTTTAATTTTTAGATTTCAGTGGTTTTTTGTTTTTTGTTTGGTTTTTTTTTTTTTTAAATTGAAATACTGCACAACTTCTCCTTTCAAAACCACAGAACAATTTAATTTGGAAGCAACCTCTGACAGTGCAGCCCCCCACATAAAACAAGTCAAACTTTCAAGTTAGATACAACTTCAAACTTAGATCAGACACTGGGGGTCACATCCAGCTGAGTTCCAAGTAACCCCAACAACAGGGACCCCACAACTTCTTCCCAATAGGAAACAGAGTTGCCAGAAAAAGAAGGACAAGACACAATCAACTGAGACTTCTTTCGTGAAAAGTCCTGCCCACTAGTTTAACCAAAGAATGAACTAAAAACTTCTGGCACAAAAGCAGTCTTTATTCTCTTACTGAAGTAAGAAAAGTTTTAAAAGTGACAGAATTTCCTTGTTCCTCAGCATTAGTAGAAATTCAAGGTAGAAAAGAGTAACAAACTTCTCAAGCTAATTTCCATTTCAGTGAGAGACTTTTTATATTCAGATCTTACCTCGAGTGTCTTCACAGGGTTTTTTTCTGTGATGTTGCTTGGAGACTGCTCTACAGCCTCCTACACCTCGCTGACTTTTTCCAGTCATTAACTTCTTGTTTTCCAAATTTTTACCCTTTGACTCCTAATCAATGGTTCTATGGAGTACTTCAGTTATTACCTTTCTTCCTTTGCTATTTGTTGACTTTTATTCTTCCCTTAAAGACACTTTCAAAACAAGACTTAATTCAGAAAGAGAAGCAGAAAGTTTATAGTTCCTCTAGTCCCCGGATGACGACCATTTGCAAGCTCCTGTCAGTTTGCTCTGGTTTTCCATACATAACAAATGCACCAAGAGTAGAGCCAAAGTGAAATTCTTACCACTGGCTCTCTAAGTACTTAAGATCAGTGGCTGCCTAGAGAGACAGTTCACCTTTGCTCCATGACTTCATGTCTCAACACATATGATCCAGAACTTTGCTGCCGTATCCTCACGGCTCATAAAACAACTATGAGCCGCACCACTCTCAGCAGCTTCACCATCTGCGCATGTCAGTCTAGCTCATTTCTCTCTACAGTACCTAAAACACACTAGGTGCCATTTAACCAGAGAACTTGCGGATATCTTTTTGAGAAAGGAGAACAAGTCAGAGCAAAACCAGAGGGCTGGTAGGGGTGGCCAGGCTAGCAGCCAGCAGGGCTAACCACACCGCAGGTGTGCTGCTCGGGAAGGACTGTAAAACCAGACCTGCAAAGGCAAGGCAGAGATGTCGTTTCAACCTTGATAAGGGAAAGCTCAATGGCTGAATATCATCGCCACAGACCTATGAAAGGAAAAGCGGTTGTATATGTGTCTACTTACAGGGGCCGCTTGCTTAGT
The DNA here is from genome assembly GCA_013389905.1 of Sula dactylatra. Classification (NCBI taxonomy): domain Eukaryota; kingdom Metazoa; phylum Chordata; class Aves; order Suliformes; family Sulidae; genus Sula; species Sula dactylatra. The sequence continues at coordinate 57,125 of WEKW01029297.1, read as the reverse complement.
TAGGTTTGAATGGGCATTATACAGAGAATGGGATAAGTGAGGGTCATCACGCTAAGACTCAAATTTTGTAGGGATGTATTTAAGAAGCTGATGAACAAGAGTGCACTAAAATTCAAAGGATATTCTGTGTGGGGCAGAAGAGAGTCATATGTTTAAATCCAGTTCTTTTTGACTTGGAGCATGATGCATGAGTGACAGTAGAGTCCTCTGAGACGACTTGGACACTAAGAACCAATAGCAGAGTTCCACGGAGCCAACACGTACTCCTACAGTTTACACGTTATCATAAAAAGCCATAAAGGTGACTAAACTTCCATTGTACACTGAGCATTGTCTCCATAAGATTGCTAAGCAGTGCAGACTGATGACACAAGTACTGTATGTCGCTTTCACAGCATCACATTCGTTTTAGTATTACAGACAAATCTCAGTTCGAGAAACTTCCTCATGACTCCTCAGCTAGATGGAAAAGGTTACAATTTTTGCAAAGTCGTGAGTTGGAGAGCATTCCATGCAATTTAAAGAGGCACAAAAAGGTTTTCTTTCCTTTCTGAAAGAACAATATTTGCAGAATCTGTTTATAGATTATTGTAAACAAGCTCAGAAATAGAACATAATTGTACTTGGTGTTCTAGTGAAGTTGGACTGCTCTATTTTGTGGTGATGCTTCCTTCCCAAGAGAGATGCATCATGTTGCTGATACACTTTAAGATTCTTTCACATGCTCTCAAGACATACCTTACTTGAAGCCCGAAATACAACAAAACCTGGCTACTCTCCATAAATAAACTGCCATGTCCCAGATTGCTGCTTACTTTTGGACCCCTCCTCGTGAAAATGCGTGATCCAAAAACCAAACTGCACTGATGGAAGGCCTCTGTGGGCTTTTAGTGCAGCTCTGAATGCAATGGCACCTTACTGGGTCTGAAGGGTGTATTCCTACAAAATCTACTTTTGGGAAGCCTATTAGTGTATTCTGCTCTGTACCTGGAGGGCTCATCATATGGTGTTCGTTAATGCATTTTTCCCTAGCCCCCTTCTGCCCTAGCAATACAAGCCAATTCTTTTCATCTTGTACTGCTTCATCAGCTCCTCCATTCAGTACCATAAACTTTTAAGCAACAATTGTGAAATAAAGCAAGTCAACAGATATTTCAAAAGCATATTAACATCTTCATAGTGTTATCTTCTCCATCTCATACTGTTTCAAAGGGTTTTTTTCACAAATTTTCACAAATGAAAACAGCACTTGAAGACATAACAGTGGTTGCTGGTTATACCTACAGGATTCCTGGCTCACATTTTACAAGGTAACTATCGAACAAGGAGGCAATAACTGTTGTAAAGTAACAGCTAGAAACATCTGTGCTCATTCATTATCAACAGAGATTAAAGCCTTTATTTTTTTTGGTGGGAGGTGGCACGTATTGCAAGCAGCTCCCTTCACAGAGCTGAGACAGGCCTGGGGCCGGGTTGGAGGCTAGGGGTGGGAAACAGGAGGAAGCCTGTTCTTAGCTAGTTATAAATGGAAAAAGACAGCAGTGGTATTTGAAAGCTTTCAGGACAAGGGTTTTTTTCTTGGGTTGGGAGTGGCAGGGGGAGTTGTTTGTTGGGTGGTTTTTTTTGTGTGTGTGTGTGGGGGGGTTTGTTTTGTTTTTTAAACTGGTAAGCAATAACGGGATTTAAAACAGGAAATGAGCTATTAAGAACATTTTGGGAGAAAAAAGATATTTATCAGATAAAATTCCAATTGTACAATAGGCCACAGGCTCTCTCCAGGTCTCCTTTGCTCTCAGGCTTCTGTCACAGTTATCAAAATTGGTACTACTGGTAAAATAGTGGCTAGGTAAAAAAAAAAAACAGACAGAAGTAAATATAACTTATTTTCAAATTATATAAAGTCTCAGATTGTTCTGTCCTTTTTAGCAATATCCAACTCCAAACAAGAAGGGAGGAAAGCTCCACTTGTGATACTCCAGCTTTTTCCAGCATTCTGCCTGACTAGCATAAAATGCCAGTGAATTTGGATGAGCACATACTTGCTGCTTTGTCATGCAGTAGTAGATTTCAGCTGGCTCAGGTCAACTCACAGAAGAACAGGATGGGAAAGTAATAGTTAAACATCCCATGAAAACTACCCTGACTTCCACTTAAGAAAAGCAGTTAGAATTTAGTTCACCAGTTTTATTCCTTTTTGGATGTAAAACAAGTAGTTACTCATGTCTAGGGGCTTTTCAAATTATGGTGGAGTTTTTTATAAGATATGCCTTCTAGTGATGGCTTCTCATCAAAAGGTCTAATGGCATTATTCAAACTAGTCAATTAACTTCATACTTCCATGAAATCCACACCTGTGGTTGATACTAGTTATTTGCATTCATTTTTTTTCTAAAATACATTGTAAACCACCCAAAATAACAATGTATTTACTTCTGAAAATTAACTTCCTTTGAACACAAGGTGTTTGCCTGCCTTTGATTCCTACAGGAATGGTTGTCTTAGGATTATCTACACATTTTACAGTACTGACAAAGGTTAATTTAAAGTTTAATAAATTTGAAGTTTAATGCTACTGATTTTTATCAGTCATGCCTAATGTACAGTGCATTTGATGTAATGGAAGAGAAGGAAAAACAATACAAAGATTACACCTAAATAGCCCTCGACTTCTAGCAAGACCCTTATTACATAAGAAGCATATAGGGAAACTTAAAAATCCACAGAATTAGATTGTATTTTGAAACGAACGATTCACAGAAAGCTTACTGACATGCCATGATTCACTAAGGAACTATTTGCACTATAACATTTATCATGTAATTTGAATGAAAACCAGTCAGGATTTTGTGAAGGAATTTAGCTACAACAGACTAGATCATGTTTTAACTCTCTTGGAAATAGTTGTTATCAAGGACAGTCCAAAACACATTGCTTTCCTAAGGATATCTTGCATTGACTGGAAGCTATCAATGCTATGTTGTTGGGAACAAAGGGGAGATCAAGCCGTTTACTCAAGAACCCCTCCATTAAGATACAGTCAGATCACATTAGGAACGTTTGCCAATTTTTCCTCTAAAGAATCAAGGATCATTCTCCTGAAAAGTCAGTTCTTCCAATTCCTGCTGCTGATAGATGAATTGGACCCTGCTTCCCTCCCGTTAAAAGATAAATCTGTCTTAAAAATTTACAATAGGTGAAAAGTTCAACTTTTCTGTATTCTGTCCTTCCAATCAGATCCAGATTTGACAAAAACCTTGAAAGAAAAAAGAAAGAGCTTGGAAAAGATGCTTTCGTAGAGTGGTCGTTCTGTAAATCTTACATCAGGTGCCTCTGAAAGACAGGTCTCTCTGTAAGAGACCCAGTATGTCTGCCGTAAGTCCAAAAGCATGCTAGAAAAGTGAAGAGAGAAAGGAAAAACAGATGGGATACTAGATATCTGAAAAAGTTATTTAACAATGTATTCGGAGGAAGACGATCAGTGTGGAAAATGTGCTGTTAACTTACAGATTGTCTGCAAGACAGCGTTTCACTGCAAATGCCACCATAGATGGTTGAAATGCATCAGCTGCAGAGCAGGGTTATAGACTAACTATCCCATGTCTGGCAGTCCTGCTATACCGTCCCACACAGCCCTACTTCACTTGTTCATGCCTTAGGTCATCTTAACCAGATCTCATTTCTTCATTTAAATGTTGGCGTCTTCATTGGCTGTTCTCTCCTCACTTTAACTGCTACAAGGCAGCCAAACATGCTCCTTGTGTTGACGGTGAATTTGCATGTCCCAACACAGAACCCAAGATGTCACTGTCCTTTTTAGATAAAGCTGCACATTCAGTCCTAAATGGAGAAGAGTTGTCAAAACATAGAAAAGAGACACCATCAAGACAAATGGAGCTGTGGGACCGTTCCTGAAAACCACCCCAGAGCCAAGCCAAGGTGCCACTCCAAAATTACCTAAGAACAAGAAGACAGAAGAGGTGTTTTTGCAGTGCCTCCAGATTATGAAAATGCCTTGACAGTTCTCTCTGCTGACAAAAATTCTCACTTTTATGTCCTGTACCAAATTCACCACAGACCTACAATGGCAGATCTCTAGATCTGCAGCCTGTGCCAGCAACTTTATTTTGGTCATCTCAGTTGAGCGCTACTACCTGGCCTAGGCAAGCACTGCCAACTGATCTCAGAAGCAGTGCTCATCTAGGAAAACCCTGGTAACTAAAGAGCAACAGCTGAAATTCACCCTTCTGTTCCTTCCCCATTAGCCATACTATAGTATTATCAACAATTCTCCAAAGCTGCAGTCAGATCATTTACCTGCATCATCTGGTTTATTTAAATAAATGCCATCATAACAGCAACCAGTATCCAAATCCTACAAGATGCCTGACAGGACTTTGGAAATACTAATGATGCAAATGATTAACAACAAAAGAAGAAATTCGGGGAACTTCATTAGTTTTGAGTCTCAGTCTCAAAATTCTTCTTCTTCCTACGTAAGAAAGCAGTGCAAGAAAAAAAAAAATTAAAAAAAAAATAAATAAAAATCACAGCATGGAAAAGACACAGCGCCAGACATTGAAAATGGAAGATATTATCAAGATATTTGCTAAAATTGTAATGATGCTCTTCCATCACTACAGTCAGAGCATAGTTGTCCTGATGGGAAACAAAAAATCAGAAACCACCAAACAGACCTAGCCTCAGTGCCTTTCCAAACAAAATGTCTGCATGATAGTGCAATACATGGAGAACTGTAATCAATAAAAGAAGATACCAGTACGAGTGTATACAAAGACTTTCAATAATACACGCTAGCCCATGATCACGAGTGTTTCTGGAGCTCCTACTGTTTTGTTTGTATTACCACTTAATAAATATCAAATTTGATCCACATCATACTTTATTCAGCTGGAAATTATAATATACACACAAAAATTCAAAATCTGTTGTCTTTTCAGGGTTATGAATTTACTATTTTAAGCCTACCCAGTCCCTTTGAACAGAAAATTTTCTATTATTCCTTTTTGTTCTTCCACTCTCCTCCACAAGTTAAGGCTGGGTTTCTTTAGAAACTGGTAAATCAGACAGACAACTACCAAACACTGAATTGCAGCTAAGCTGGACAGTTCACTCTGTCACACCCCTTTCAGAGTGACTGAATTCTGACCTTCACAATATTTCCTAAGTATTCTATATTTAAACACTTACTCGCTGAGGAAATCCAGAAGGGAGTGGTGAATATTCAACATTTCTAAAACACAGATGTCACAGACTTACAGGATCTCCATGAGAGCTGGAGGAGGATACAAGGATGATGCTCTATGGGACACACAAACAGACTAGCTGAAGGAAAGCAGTATGAAGGGAAGGAAAAAACGATTTCAAGGAAAGACTCCTTTTAATGCCAACTTCCCCCCCGTCAACAAATTATGTCAGCACTAGGGACTGCTGCTATTTCAGCGACACCTAACATAGAAGTGGACTGTAGGCCTTTTTGTGGTGTTTTTTTTTTTTATATACATATGTGAAAGCATCATCAAATCTTTAGAAATACCAGAGAAAAAATGCTGCCTGAATTACAACAACTGACAATAAATAATTCTGTATAAAATTCTGCACTTTATAAATGAAACATAGCATCAGCTCCATGAACTATGTTCACATATAAAAACACTTTTCTTAAGTCTACAGAAGTCAGCCTCTGATGACTGTACGTCAAATAGAAATGTCAATCGCTTCCACAGAACGCTAAATCCTACAGGTTATATTCCAGCAGGACCTACCCAAAATGTGAAATTCCAGCACGTATTTTTCATTTAGGTTCTGGGTAACTACAACCAGAGTTTTAAAGACAGGCCTCTTGTACATAATCGTCTAAAACTCCAAGGCACTTCTACAAGTCTCCTTTTCCATGGCTTGCATTTGAGGAGATTGGAAGCTATAAAAAGGTCCAAAGAAACAAAACCAGCACGAAACATTTAGTGTTAACCATCCAAATTTCCATGACAACGGCAGCTTCAGTGAGCTCACCTCATTAGTACCATAGCAGTAGACCAAGGGTCCAGTAAATGTAGAGAGGCAACTGTTAAGATCTAATAAAAGTAAGATATTTGGTTACAGAGCTCCTTGAAATAAACACACAACCCCCCCCCCAAATGCTTGACTGAAAGAGGCTGTTTAGTTTAGCTCAGCTTTGCCATTTTCAGTAGCCTGTGTAACTATGCACAAGTAGTCTCTTCTCCCCAAACCTGCAATTTCACAAGATACCTGTACCTGAAAATCCTGTTTGGTTACTGCATATCAAACGTTCCCCCTGGAAAAAAACCATATATTTTTGATTACAGCAATGATGCTGTAAAGGCACAAAGAGAAGCATTCACGTGTCCAAAGCCAGCAACTTTCGCATCAGGAAGAAGCTTCCAGATATTTCAGCCAAGGTGAATTTTTGTTTTGTCAACATGTGTGCTTACATGCACACTGCCCCGAGAATTTAAGGCAATAGATGTTTTTACCCTCCCTTCACAGTGCTTCGGTTAGTGACAGACAGAAGTCTAGCTCACAGAAACTCTGGAAAAACTCTTCAGGCCTGAAATTCTCACAAAGCAGTAGCCAAAAGGAAAACATCCCAATACAACAGAAATTCTCTGATGGGCCCCCGTTCCTTGCATCAGGGCCATCTACTGGAAAGCCGTGGGTATGCTGTTTGTCTAGCTTCTCTAACTGGATTTTCAAGTATTACACAGGTGTGACTACTTCACTATTTTAATTTGGACCAGGAATGTGTCTGAGAGTGGATTCTCCCAATCCACTTCTTGTGCGACAGACTGCATTATAGAGCTGTCTTAAAGTGCTTGAACTGATGTCCATTTAAATAGAACTAAACCTTCATTTTGTGATGCATTTCACTGCAAACACACATTCGGTTCACAGCACCAAATTAGGGCTAGTCCAAAGCAAAACCCACTTCCCTGAATCAGGTACACAACCTGTCCTCAGCAGCAGCAGTTTACCTTGAACAATCTGTTACTGTATGCTACTTACTAACGCAGATGCAACCTACAGGTGGTTTCATCCAGGCTAATGTCTGCAGCTTTCACACACCTGGCCAGCTGATCTGGGAATACTGGCCTGGCCTTTCAGGAACTCGCAGACAGAAGAGAAAAGAGGTATCAGAAACCCAGCTATGATGCTCTAGTTCACCTCGAACGGGTAAAGGCGCCTGAACCTCCCTCTTGCTTCTCAGTAAGCAAGCCATGTTTTTTTCAGAAAGATTTTACTTTAAATCTCTGCTATTAAAATTTCATATATATGCATTAATTCATCTCAGCACTTGTTATTGTAACTTGGACAAAATGTAAGAATAACCAAAAACAATTCAGATACAACTCAGTACAAATAACTCGGTGATAAAACCTACACACAGTGGTTAATATCATTCCTTGTCTCAGCTTCTGCTCTCTGAGTTCCAGCTGCTCTTCCCACCTCTGCTGCCTTACCTCTCCATACAAGTTCATAAACAAGCTCCTATTTGGGCACATCTCTTGACATATTTTGTATATCTTTACTGATATGTAAAATACTAACAAAACTGAGGCCGAGATTTTTTTTTTCCTCAGTCATTGCCGTCCATGAGTATATCAGCTTGAACAGTTAAGCTGCAAAGGCTTCTAATTAAAAAAAAAAAATTATAGCCAAGCTGCAATTCAATTAATGGTGTTTCTATTGAAGAATTACTTGCGAAGTCACTCATCAGTCTCTGTACACCATACACAACCTCAGCTCCTTCAACTTTAAGAAGTCTTTTAAACCATTTTATTTTAAAATATTAAGTATTTATTTAGTTGGCAAAATAAAAATGTTCCAACATCCCCTTAAACCAGAAGTTTCTCAGAAATGCTGCAGCTTCTATATTCAGGATGATGGGAAATTACGAACTGGAATTGTCTTGCAACTTGCAGAGCTGATCTCTGAAGAAAGAGGTGCTTTGCCCAACTTTTTCCTCAAAGGTATTTCTACTTGGGGAACCCAGAGCCAAATTGCTGCTTTTGTGTTCTCAGAAACACCTCTAGTGCACAAAAAAAGACTGTTTCATTATAGTAGCCTTCCAAAAAAGCAGGTTATGATGTGAAACAGTATTATAGATCATCCAATGTAAAGCAAATAAAGTTAAACTGCAGCGCCCCATATATATATATATATACATGGCAAAAACCCAAACAAACCCTTAGCTGTACCATTCATCTCTGATGGGACCTGGAGTTTTCCCTGGTCCTGCAGGGTTTACTAATACTTTTGCTATTGGTTTGGCCCAAAACACGTTAACCACATGAAGACAGCTAATAGCACCAATTTTTAGTGAGTTTTCCAGCAAAGGAAAGCAAACAGTTTGACTGGAGCCTAAAAGTTCTGTTTTGAATTGCAGAGGGCAGGACCCATACAAAACAGCAAGCTCAGCTATCTTGTCGGGCTTGTCTTGTTAAATCTGAAGGTCAACATGAACCTGAAAGTAGATACTCATAAGAAATTAATTCAGAAAGGCATAAATGATTCAAGAGAAAACCCTTGGTAAGCTGCAATCTGCATGGCCAGGAATTTCAGCATTGAAAGCCCTACTCCTTACTAAGCACCTGTAATATACCTTACAGATGCAGAGGACACTGCTGTACTACATCTGCCCAGCCACATAAAAGCCGCGTGAGCCAGACTGTATTCTGGCCCTCTCCCATCAAATCAGGGATGTATAAGCAGAGCGGGTGCAATTCAGGCCTGGCATGCAGAAAAAGAAATGGAAGGACGAAGAATAAAAGCAAACAGCTCCAAAGGGAATGTAACTGCTGAGTAACAGAGGGGTTTCACCACAGGACTGACTTCATTTCAAATGCTGAGCACATATTCCTTGGTCATTGCCCAGACCCCTGCAGGGGAAGGTGGGGAGTGACTGGCATACAGAAAACAGCATGTTTCAACTGCCTGGCATTTTGTGATAATCTGCACTTACCTGAAAGCTGTCAATTGGTAACAACATTTTCTCACCAACCAAAAACTGACCTGGAGAAACACACTGAACAGCAACCTAGTGTCCTCTGACAGGGGCATTGTGCGAACTCGGGCACCAAAACCCAGCTCTGGCAGAAATCTGCACTTTCTCTTTGCTGTGTTGCCGGCACCCAGCCTGAGACACAAGCGAGGGTCTGTCCCTCCAGCCTACCCGCAGCCTCAATGGTTTCAAGGAGATTCATCTACAAGCGACGCAATGGCATTTGACCCTTCCCTCACCAATGATTCCCAATTCTTCCTTGACACTAGTTCTCTATTAACTCTATGATTTTTGATACAGTATCCAAATTCATTTTTAAAAGGGTTATTGGGGCAGGGGGGTAAAGGCAATAGCACAAACAAGGGTTGCACACCATAGGATACCACCACTGTTTATTCACGTCCCCAGGTAATTTACCATCTTAGGAGGAAGATGGGCTTAAAAGTGAAACAGGCTTAATAAACTTCAAGGTTTATGGGCTTTACACAGTGTTAAAATACCTGGTTATGAGGGTTCCTTAAGATACCAAATCCCAATTCATTTGGCTAAAATGCAAGTCATTCACTGAGGAATTAAAGACACCCAAAGGTGCTCAACTTTGCTGGAAGCTGTGGGGAATAAGGAAAGAGGCGCGCCAGTACAGCTGGAACAAAACATCCTCATAAATGAGTGTCATATACCCTAAAACAGACCAGGAAAAGCGCCATGACCACCCTTTCAGAACACTCAAAAAAGAAAAAAAAAAAAAAAGGAGGGGGGTTTCTTGGGCATCCAATTTTCAGTCTCTCATTCCTTCTCATTCTTTTCCAGAAGGCAAATTAATTTAATTTGTAGCTTCTGACCTAAACTAAGTAGATTGTTACTCCCACGCATTCTCCCCCAAAGGTCTACTAGGCACTCTATCATTCAGAAAATAGTAGAAATAATGGCAAAACATCAGCAAGGTCAATTCAAACACAGCATATAAGTTATATTAGGATTCAAAGAAAAATAAGTTGCATTTCCAATATTATTATAATTACTACTTCAGTAATGTTTCATGGCACAAGCCAAGTAACCAAGCCTTGCTGCACTGAATAGCGTAGAAAATTTCTTTTTTGATTCCTTGACAGCTTCCCAAACTGAAGAAAGCTCACAGGCAATTCTGACTCAGCAGTCCTTGGGAAAAAAACCCTACCTACTTCTTGCTTTGCTACTGGAAATTTCAGCGCATCTATTGTGAATATACCCTGATGTCTGATCTTCAGAGCAGAAGAAATCCAAACAATCAGTCCAAGGTCCAAGATTAGCCAAGCCAGCCGGGGACAGCTACATCGTAAACGCACCCTTTTCTGCCAGTGTCAGTGGCCCGTTCTTGGATGTTCCTCAAGCTGCAGCAAGAAACCCTGCTCCTCTCAGTTCCCCTCAGAAGGGAACTGGGAGCATCTCCTTCCCACCCAACTCCTGCAGGTTGGGGGCAGCTGACCAGGGTTGATTGATCCATGCCAGCAAAATAATTATAGAAGAAACCTTGATTTAAATACTGTAACCTTGCTTTGTATTTTACCGTAGTTATTTTCTTTACTGGTTCCTTGTTGGTTTATAATCCTTTAGACAAAATAAGCTGAAGCTAAACACAGGTTTTATATTATGTACGGTACTCTTTTTTTGTAACTAGAAAGACACATCATGTATAGATTGCTTCAGTAGCTGAGAATCTGAGGGCACATTTACTCAAATTTTCTATTTATACAATTTACTACACTAAGAACTGTTTCTTACTTTCTATTTCTTCAGCAATTGATTCTTTAATTCTGGTTTTTGTCAAGCTGCTTCTGAATAGAAACTTGCATTATAAAATGACGTCAGCTGTAGACAACTAACACTAAACTTGGTTGTTTTTTTTTTACTTAAACTAAAGCTGTATTAAATATGATGGAAACAGAAATAAAATGAACCTTAACAACTATCACTGTGCAATTATCTCCTAATGATAGTGTGCAAGTACATCATAAATCAGTAAAAATCTGCATTTCTATTTTTTTTTACAGACTGAAAGCTTTGATGTTTTGACTCCAAAATTATTCCTTCACTTTTAGTAACAGCTATTGCAGTGAACTAAACTGAATATAGATTATAATATCTCTGTGTATCTACAAAAGTGACTGTATTGTCTACCTACAACAGTGCAAAGTTAGTTTACGCTTTCAACAAACTATGTTTTAAGGTGCTTAGTTAAAGGTTTCCCTGAAGCCAGTTGTCTGACGTTGTATATAACTGTGCAGGAAAAACAGGTATAACTATTCTTTTTTATTTAAATAACTTTAGGAGACTAAAACAAGTCAGTACTTAAGAATTCATTATCCACCGAGTCATCACTCAAGTGGTTTAGCCAGCATCCATAGGGCCAATGTGGGCAACACCAACTAAGACTCAAGCAGGGCTTTATCCTCCAGCCCAGAATGGGCCCCACGACCTGGTCTGGCAGCACCACAAAACTCATCCCCAAGGAGCCTGCGTGTAGGTAAGGAGACAAGCTGGGTAAAACAGCACATAAAAACCTGTAATGAAGGCATATTAAAAGGTAATGTTTATACAAACACTAGGGACCAATTTTATAGCATATGGGAGTAAATTACTTCACTTCTAAGTATCTGAGGGCCTTGGGGACTTGCATGGTGGCACTAAGGACTCGTGTTACTGGATGGGGGGGTTACACATTTTTAAGTAATAAATGCAGGGGGACAGCTTTGTTTCAAGGAGGGCAGTGATCTCCCCAGCACGTCCTGCAGTCATTCCCTGTTCTGGAATGGGCCACCATCTTATAAAAGCTGGAAAGGCTTGCATTTGTGTTGAAAGCCTACAGCAGTGGTTCCTACATTTTTACTGATCAGATTTTGGCAGGCAGGAAAGCTCTCTTTGTTAACAAGCCTCACTTTATATTTCTAAATATGCTGCTTTGCTTTCCCTCCCAAATTAGTGCTGATGATTAACGGCCATTAAAAGAATAAAACTAAACACTTGCAAGGAACCAGCATTGCAATAAGTTCTGAAAGCCCAGAAAGCACTCCTGAAAGGAGAGTTAAAAGTGCATTTCTGCAACAGCTTCTGTTACTCTCTCTAAAAACGCGGCCAAGTCTGTGCACTACAAGTTCTGCCTTGTAGCTCCTCCAAGACTAACTCCTCTCTGACTAGCTGCTTTGTCCAGCTGACAAGTGAACAACGAGGGGCAGAAACAGGCCATCCCTTGGTGGCATCCCTGAAGTATTCACTCAACAGCATCACTCATTTTTGATAGCAGCCACCTGTATAGGAGAGTGGCACATTTGTAAAAGTCAGCATGGAAATGGGCCAGTATCGTTCCCTCGGATAACAGGGCAGATCAGGCCTTACATCACCCACGAGACAAAGCCACGACGACAGGAGAGGGAACTACTTTAACAAGTACTCCACCTGGTAGCTCTTTAAACAGAGAAAAAAAGGCCATGTGGGAACAGGAAAGGATACATTTCTATTTTTCAGGGCACAGCTAAAATCAAGCAGGGTCCTTTTAAGACAGAATAGAACACATCCTTCTGTCTGAGAATCTGAACTAAGGTAACAGCCACACATCAAGCACTTCCCTCTTACTAACTTCCCAGGGTAGGTATTCCACCTGTTACATATTCAGGAAGAGCGATGTATAACGGCGATTGAGCAACTGACCATTTACACCTGGCAAAACAGAAGGAAGAACCATGTTTCATGTGGTCTGCCTAGGCTAGGCTGCCTGTTAAATTTCAAGACCAAGTCTTTTTTTTCCCCCCAGATAATCCCCCCAAGGAACCTGCAATTCTTGCCTGTCATACAGCTGTTCCACCCACTCGTCCCATTCTACATTTTCTACTGTACCTCATGACAGAATATCATATACCCCTCATTTTAAATTCAGAGCAACTACTACTTTGGAAAAAAAAAATTTTTTTTGAAACATCAGCTAAAAACTATATCTAGATTTCTTGAATCATCCCTACTGCTTTGCATCCCTATGTCGTTCTGCAGCCACAGTGGAAAACTCTACCGAAGCCCTAGACACAGAGATGCAGAAGCCAGCACAACACACACATTATCATACCTAAACAAGTAAGTCTCCTATTAAAAGCTAACTTATTGCTCTTCATAAATCCAGAGTATGACAAAAACCAGGAAAAAAGTCCAGAACAAACAACGGGAGTGCAGTTATACATTATCCAGAGCACACAAGAAGCGTTAGACTCGAGCAGGCAGTAAGACCACACCTTCTGTGCAGTTTTAATCACCGCTCTCCTCTTCTACAGATCCGCAGCGAGGTAGAACAGCCGGCCAGAACCGCGGCTTCATTTTTCACCTCTCAACCCAAGCCACCAGTTATATCAGTCTGCCTTTACTGTTTGAGCGCTTCTCCTTTTCCCTGGCTGAACAATACAGGAGGGCTCTGCTCGCTTCCCAGAGACGGCTGACTCGCCTTGAAATGAAACGCGAACATCTGCAAACTCTTAGGCTGGACTTTATTTCCCGAGAGCGGAGGCCGGCGGGCGCGGCGCCGCCTACCTTAGCCACCCAGCTGAACAATGGTGACATCCTACGGGCTCCGGCGCGGCGGCGATCCCGGGCTCCGGCTCCGGCCGCTCCTCTCCGCCTCTCCCCGCTGCCTCCCGCCCGCCGCTCCC
>WEKW01029297.1:23166-43339 GCA_013389905.1 Sula dactylatra | reverse complement strand
GGCTGCGGCCGCCCGGCCCCGGGAGGGCGGGAAGGGAGCGGGCGGCCCGCCAACGCGGACAGCCGCCTGCTGCCTCGCTGCGCTCCCCTTTCACGTCATTCAGCGCAAAGGACAGGAGGATTCGCAGCTGCTCGAAAAGAAAAATCCCACGGGGTCCGCGTAACTTGCTGGGAATATGCCGGCATCGAAGTCACGCGTAACGTTAAAACATCAAGCAAAAAAAATCACCTGTTTGAAACCACCGTGAAATGTTACAGTTCCAGTCTGGCTCGCCATTCATGTCAGCTAATGGCATTTGACATCCCACACTACCAGCTCTACCTCCAGAAATAAGCTGTCGAAAAAGGGAATTAAAAAACCAGTATGGCACGAGTCAATAGCGCGCATGTTTGCGGCGGGTCAAGGGATGTTACCTGCCACCCAGACAGGGAAGGTGTTCACCCCTGCTGTCACTCCGGCTGGACTGCCTGTGAACGCACATCCGTACTCAGTGGCTGTAGGGCTGCCTGAAAACAACTCATTTTCCTGAGTTTGGAGAAGGGCATAGAACTTGGATTTCACAGGAAATAACCCACTGGGCCCAAAACAAAAAGCCCTTTATTTTCCATCACCTCAAAGAAACAAAGTGAAAACCTAGATTTGCAAAATCCTAACAGGAAAGTATAGGGGCCTGTTCTGCACTTCTTCCCAATAAAATGCAGCTGCTCAAAGTCAGATGTTGAAGTGCCAAATTAATCTCTTTGCTTTGCCCAAAGACACTGTCACCAAGACAGCCATCCCACTGGGAGAGTGTCCTGTATGTGCTTGCACTTGCACACTCAGGCTGAAGGAATAATCTCCAGGTTTAGAGCTGATGCTATCTCACTCATCTAAGTTATTAAATGTCCGCTGGAGCACAAGAGCGACACCCACGCACACGAGCTGGGGAGAAGCAGATCCAATCTCACAGCTCACTGAGGCAGAAAAGGGGCTGCTTTGGCCCCCACCCCAGACTGCATGATCCTGCAGCCCTGGGTTTGGCTCACACAAAGCAAATGAGGCAGCTGCATGTACCACCTCCTAAGGCTGCGCTGGCAAGCACTGTAGCGCTAGCTATGTGTGTGATAATGGGCCACAGCGAGCTAAGGGGACAACACAAAAGCAGGTCGTACCTGTGGCATCCAGAGCACCTGTGGCTGATGCAGAGCAGTAACACTTACACAGAAAAGGTGGCATGAAACAAAGGATTGTGTCAGTGAAGCACAATTCCTCCCTCGTGGCCAACGCATCTCTGATAGTCTGAGAATGGTGGATGTGTGAGCTGGTGGTGGGATGGGGGAAATCTGCTGCCACTGGATGTTAGCACTTTCTAGCTGAATACTAGTTTACCCATCTGTAAAATTAAGTCTTAACCAGTTTTGTTGGGTTGCTCAAAGACACACAGATAATCAGGGGAAGAAATTTGATGCGGGAATTTGAAATCCTTTTCCTGAGCAACGTTTTCCAGGGAGCCACAAAATACTAACCCATATGAGCTAATAAACCAACATGCAACTTACTTACAGCAACCTCCTCATGGTTGGAGAGCCCAAAGCCCGCCTGGACCTGGTTTTTAATCAACTTACAACCTACGCTACAGTTTTGGGAATTAAAACCATAACGAATACATTGCATATTTTCTTGAAAGGAGACTAGAGATCCATTTTCTTATAGTTCTAAAGGTTAAAGTAGAGGTGATTCACAAAGATGGCCAACAGCTCATTCTGTCATTACAAAGTGGCCATGGGCAGTTTGATTGCATGGATGTTCTTAGCCATAAGTCAAATAAATGACTAAATATGACCAGTACACACTCTGGTGGTGGCCTCTAAAGGTTTATTGGCATGATAGAGGGAAGAAATTTTCACTACTGCTACTGTTCATGACACAGAGAGCACGTACATGAGTAAATGACATCTGTTATTAGGGCTTTAAACTAGGCACCTTACAAGAACGTTAGAAGTATTACTATTTGAAGTATGGAACTGGGTCTGCTTTTATTTCATAGAGCAACTGAGGGCAAGAGCAAGGCAGAATATTCCTCATTATGTGCTACTTACAGTTGTACAATATATCTATCCACTGTTTGGTGGTAGCATTAGAGTTGCATTTCTCTAACACTAACTGTGAACAACATTATTTCTAAATAATTATTTCTTCCCTTTCTCTGAGGAGATCCTGCCCGCTTGGGAGTTTTTCCAGCTCCCCCTTCCTGCCTGGCTCACTTCCACAGTTTTAAACTAACAATACACACATCTCCTCTGAGTCTGCATTAACTGCTGATGTCAGTCAGGAGATCTGGCTTCTCGCCCTGACTGCAACTGGCTCTAAGAGCCATCCCCAGTGTGTTACTTCACACTATTTAGCTTCTAAACCTGTTGCACGCAATTTTTATAGTGATGTTTGTATGATTTTAAATGCACTCTGAAACCTTCCACATGCTTCTTTAGGACTGGGAGGAAGAGTGGTCTTGTGGTAAAGACACTGAATTAGGAGCGAGAGTAACTGCAAATGAATTCCAACTTCTGCTGTTAACACGACTTTCAGGCATGCTACTTCGCCACTCGCTCTGCTTTAGTTCATCTGTTAAACAGAGGTGATATCAATATGTGCCAGCCTTGAAGGAAGGAGTGGGCACTCTCATTGGCATTTGGGAAACAGCTGGCAGCTAGGCTTACGTGTTCAGTGATTGGTGATGAAGTGTTTGGTAATGCATGAAATTCTTTAGTGTAAATGAAAAGGTCACTGGGTTGCTCACCTTCCAAAAAAAGATAGGTTTAGCAATGTAGTAGGAACAATAACTGCATTCATTTTTCAGGATGTTCAACTTTCTAAAAACAGAACCTCCGTATTTTTCTATTTTAAGTTTGGCTTGTGCAAATAACTGTCTCTCCAAAAATACTATATATCCATTTTGGGTAAATGGAAAAATTCAGGGCCAGGGAATGACATCTGTATTGCATAAACAGTAAGTAGCACTTGATAACACCTTATCTAAGTGTACGATCTTTTAAAAACCAAAACAAAACCCTCATTCCTATGAACTGTTCCGTGTTATCATGGAAAATATTAGCGAGATATTTGTGGCTGTTTTTAAAACAGTAGCAATTCAAATACTTCAAAGCCACAACTTAACGCTTACATTGTCAGAAAAGGTGATTTTTCAGTTTTACAGATGTCCTTCATAAATTTACACAAACACAAATACCCCCATCATTTCTCCTCCAGCAAAGCTCTCTGTATTAAAAGAAACTGTTTGGAGACAAGGAGAGAGATGTGAGATATAAGGAAATATTAAGAAGAAAGGAGACTGCAGTCAACGTCTTAACTCAAAAGATGAGTATTTTCAGACTCATTCTCCTCTGATTTCAGCTTTCTTTAGGTTTAATGGCTGTAAATATTTTTGAGAGTCTTCACAGTATGTCACCGCTGAATGAAGTCTCACAGGAAGCTGCGTTAAGGATATAGCCACAACTGTATTACCTGCGATTTGGCCTCTCCTGTTACTTTTGTGTTAAATCTGGTGGTGGTTTTACAGCACACACCATTCCCTTTTGAAGCTTTCTCCTCTGAATTGCACTTAAACATGTTTTGGCAGCTATTCTTGTCATGAATTATGCCCTCTGCCCACATTCACTGTTACAAGTTTCATTTATCTCTTCTTTCCCTGTACACAAGAAGGTCTTCATAAATTTAGTTGAAAAAATGCAAAAAAAGAATATCCCTACCAGTAATTACCAGTACCCATTATTTGGCCTTTGTTTAAAAACACCCACAGTTTTTATCCTTTATTACTTAGTTTTCACTGTTCATTAGGATTTCCTTGAGTCTTGTCTCATCCCTTCCCATCCCTGATAGCAGGCTAGATGGTTTCTCCTTTATCAGATGAAAAAGATAGAAAGAAAGTAACTACTATGACAGTATTGTTTGTCACATGAATTCAGAATGTAATAATACTTTGATTCTTAGATACAGCTGTATTAAAAGATACCAAAATAAAGGTATCTATTTAAGGAAACCCCACACATTTATGGCACCTCCATATGGTGCAAGATGAGACAAATGGTTCACCTGGATCCACTGATGGAAAAGAGTAATGAAATCCTCTGGATTTCATCCTATTCAAAGACTTAATCAAGCCTGATCAGCTGGCTTGTGAAAAGATACTGTGGTGAAGAGAAGAGTGAGCTTTGTTACTTCTTTTGGCTAAATTATAAGCCTTTTTTATCAATAGAAAATAAAATGAAAGATTGATCACAAAACCAAACTACCTTACCAAACAAGATCTACATCAGCCTCCCGATGAGAAACAACAGCAAGACCTGCCAGCTAACCACTGAGAGGCAGTGGCTGTCCCCTTAACGAGCATAGGAGCTCACTGCCCTGAGCTGCACATCCACGTTAAAGATGAAATCCAGCTCTCACCAAAGAAAATGGGATGATTTCCTTGATACTTAGTTCCAGATACTCAGTGGAAACAGATATGGCAATGTTTTGGGTAATCTTCTTTGAACTGTTAGGGAGTTAAAAGTGTAGACTGAAGTGTTTTACCTATCTGCTAACCAGCAGCAAATATGAAAAACGCAGGACATTGGGCCGGTGCCCAGAGATAACATGCAATTCACTTCCCATGTGGAAGACAGAAAAGAACAATTCCTCACCAGAGTGCTGGGCACTGACTCAGCAGTGGAGCCCTTTCCAACCTCTTCTGTAGGTTTTAGCTTTTATATGATTGTCTTTTCAGCCACAAAATTTGTAACTGATAAAATGCTTTGATTCAAGTGACATTAGCATTTCCCTCTCAGGAATGAAAAACAGTGTTGGTAATGGGTTATCTGTCCTCTTCCCTACTAGCAGTATCCACCCTCTCTCCAACAGATGTCAGAGCACAAGAGGGTTACCATGTGCTGAGGCTCATTTGGGAACCTGGATGTCAGCAAGAGGACTGAGGGAAGGAGGGATCTGTGAAGGGAAAGGTGATCCTACACCATGTAGGAGAGAAGAACAGAGCCCGAGGGTCATGTTTCTCAGATAACAGTGGAATGAAGTCCTCCTTGGGCAAGTTCTGTCCTGCAGGAAAGGCTAGATCAACTAGAGTGAGGTCATGAGCGTATTAGATGATAAAATGCATCATTAGGTTCAAATAGCTTTCCTATTTGCTGCCATTATCTACAGATTCTTCCCTGTGGGTCTCTTTTGGACAAGGAAGCGTTCAGATGTTCTTTTTTCCTTGGAAAAGGTCTATCTAGAGAAAATGGATTGTTTTCTTATGCACTATTATAAGGCGGTTCTGGGCGATAGCAGATGCTGAGCTCACCAGTCAGACATCTTGAATGGAACAGGTCATCTCTTAGCATTTGATTCAGAAAGTTCGGAGTAGAAAGGTTCTGGTGAAGTCCTTAATCAAACAAGAGGCTGGAGAAAATACTACTCATGGAATGCGGAACCCATCATCCCATAAGGGACCTCTCTTTGCATGAGGATGAATGTTACAGAGATTCTAAAACCAGAGAAAAGTACCTTTACCTTCAATACCTGAAGTTGGCTACAGGAGGAGAAGCTGATGAAAGGACACTTTTAGATGTGCAGTATCTGACCAACAAACATGATGCATGCCAAAGGTACCCACAAAATCCAGGTACAGAGGGAAAGCAACATTACAGAGAAAGAAAGGGAGGTAACCAAGGCTACAATAATCAGCGTAACAACAAACACAATCTAGCTTTCGGGTTGTAGTGCCCATTCATAAACATCAAGGCCATCTGATGCAAAACACTCATCAGGACGGAAATTATCCTGCCGCTTCAAACACTTCCAAAAACATTGATGAGTAAACTTTGGATTGGCAAGCTTTATGCTGGATTGAGTATTTTTTGTCTTCCCACAGCCAGAAAAAAAAAAGCTTAAAGCTGTCAGGAACTTTGCCACAGGTTCTGAGTAATTTTGCTCAAGCATGATCATATGTCTGCATTTGACCAAGATCAAATGTGCACTACTGAGTGATCCAATTGTTATCAACCAATCAGATCTCTATAAGTGAGCAAAAAACCACAGCCTGAATCTGCAGATAAGTCCAGACAGACTTGTGAAGAGATCATTTTGATCTGAATAGCTGGATGCAAAAAACCCTCAAGGACAAGTGGCAAATGAGCAACAGGGTACACTCGGTGCGTAGCAGGGAATTGCCACACAGAGACATCACAGGTTCCATGCATTTATTCTGGTTTGTGATGGAAGGTTTTCTGGCAGCTGTGAAACTGGAGCACTAAGAGTGGAGCACAAGCAGAGCAAACTGGCAAACTGCAGAAGCAGATTACAGAGCTCAGAACAAACGGGGATGGCTCCCAGTGTGCAGTGACAAAGACAGAGGTTGAGCCCTTGAGATCATAAACTAGGTCTTGACTGTGGCTGAAACGGTTGGAAGCCTCCTGTTTTTCTCCCTGCAGGGCAATATTTCTTGGTCTTCTCAGTGTCACCAGGCTGAGGGACAACTAGCTGAGCTCTCCGGGCTGCTGAGGTGGCTCTGGCGGAGAGAGCAGCGGCCGCCACAGGGATGACACACACCTGCACACACACTCTGACACAACTGGATAAACCACAAAATATTAATGATGCAAGACTGCTTATTTTAAAAATCCTCTTGACAATGGGACATGAAGGATGTGACAATTAAATGGAGATTAATGTCCACTGGCACTGGATATATGGCCATGAAGGACTTTGCGCCTTTTTCCTCCAGCCTCCTGCTGCTTCCTTGCAACAAGCACTGAAAGCTCTCAGGAGAAAAAAAAACAAACTATCAAAGTTTAAGAAGTATTTTCTGAAACGCAATTAATTAAAGGCTATACTTAAAGTGTTCCTTGATCTTGAAGCTTATATGGTTAATCCAAGTTACTCAGATGGGAAGAAAGATACTTCATTTGAAAATATGTCTCATTTCCTTTGTGGAGACGCACTACCTCACACAGGAAAAACTTTTAAATACTAAGCACTTATACTTCCAATAACAGATAAGTTACGTAGTAAAAAAAGTCTAGAAAGTGTCGAGGAAAACCAGACTACAAACAGAAAATGACAATTCTCACTTGACTGGTTCAAATCAAAACATAACTATAAAATGTATTGATTCCCCATGTGCTATGGGAGATACATATACTACGAATGTCTATTCCCATTATGTGGGATTTCTTATTAGTTAAGATGTCCATATTCACTTTATCCTATTAGAACACTCTAGTAATGAATAATATAAAATTTTGTATGCATAATTTTATGGAGTTACAGCCTAGCTCTTCATTCACATCATTAACTACAAACACAAAAATACTCCCACCGTCCTAACGATATTATTTTGTGTACTTCAGTTGCAACAGTAGGAGACTAGGAAAGTAGATTGAGTTCCGCAGTATGGACAGCCAGGAAAAGTAGCCAGCCTTCTCAGTTCTCCACAACTTGCTCAATAACTTAATAAATTGATTTTTCATAACTGAATTCAGCCACAATCCCCATAGACAGTACACAGATTCTACTGGACTTTCACTATAGTTCAGATACTGTAAAGCAACATCTATTTCACTAAACAGAAACAAAGCAACAGTTCAAATAAAACTTTGTTAACCATTCCACTCCCAACCCATAATATTCTCGGTTCTGCTGGAAAGAGCTTAACGATAAAAACTATCACTTCAGGTTTATCTCTCAGCAGGTTCAGGGCCCAGAACTCACCTACAGTCAATGCAGCTATATTGCAATTTACATGTGATGAGCATGTGGGTGTAAAAGCTGCTCATCTGAGAAGGATCCAGTCCTGCCCCCACTAAAACCACAGACCAAGCTGCTATGCATCTTAAACGTAGATAACAAAAAGAGGAAATAAATACCATATTGTTCTGTTCTTTTGCAGAATCAAGCTGAAGAAATTTTAATTTCTGCCACGTTGCCCTCATATCATATGCTTCCCTGTTCCGGTGCTCTTGGATGAAATCCCAGTGGGAGAACTGCAGCAGCCTGCGGAGAACTCGGCAGCCCCTTGCAGCCGATTAAGAGGTGCACTCAGCAACTCGTCCGGCCCTCAACCCACACCGCTTCTCATCACCAGCCTTTCATTTGATTACAAGCTGCAGCACAGTCCTTCCCTAGATATTTCCTGTGTAACATGGAATTCAGAATACCACTGGAACCTACTAATAAAATAATCTGCATGTACAGTAATTTTGTATGGTGCATATAAATCTGCCTTTTTATTAAATTATCTGCGTTTTTTATTTTGCCATGTTGTGCTGTTGATTATATTCCTTCTCAGCCGTCTTGAAAGTGGAAAATTTTATCAGCAATGTTCCCCTGCACACACTTGTAACTTACTGTTTCTTATCTCTCCCCCTCCTACCCTCTTCTCAGGGTTTATTAACCCATCGAGTGTATCTTTGGCAATGATGTGGACTCTTCTGCTCTTATGATTTTGTATATTTTTGGCTAAGCCATACTGTCTTTCAATAACAGCAAAAACCACAAAATGGCAATAAATCATCTTTAAAACCACGATTCAAACACTGTCTCTACTGATCTGAAAAAACACCTTCCCCAGGACTCAGTTAGCTTTCCATTCAGAAATTTGCAGCTCCTGGTTTCATTACAAACAACACTCCATATTTAGTTATTTTAATAATTCCGTTTGACTCCTAAAAACATGCTGGAAAAGATTTGTGAAATGTAATACACAATACAGAGACTTTTAAAATACAGCAATAGGATTTGTCCTTATGGGTCTTCTGTGGTTTTGATAAAGCTGCAACGCTTCGAAGGGCTCAGGATGTATTACTCTAAGACACCACTGCACATTTCGGCCACATGTGCTGACTGCCAGAACAATGGAAGCCTTCGCATGCTGAGTCAGCTATCCCACAACCACGGATCCACACAGACGGAATGCATTTGCTCACTACAGGTTTCTTTAACCATGTCTTATCACTGAGAATGCTAGATAGCTGCGTCATTTCATGTAACACTCTTGGAGTAGGCAAACTTTGGGAAATATCTCTATATTTTCAGGAATAAAGCCCAAAATATTATTTGACATATGGTACTCTGCTGCAATAAATAAATAAATAGACAGATAAATAGATGAAGTTACAAAAAATTATCAAGGGTCAATTCTGCCATTTCCTCCCTCCTGAGTATTTCCATACCCAACAGGGAATTCTGGCATTCCAGGAGAAACCTGC
The DNA here is from genome assembly GCA_013389905.1 of Sula dactylatra. Lineage (NCBI taxonomy): Eukaryota > Metazoa > Chordata > Aves > Suliformes > Sulidae > Sula > Sula dactylatra. The sequence goes on along the minus strand of WEKW01029297.1, from coordinate 34,100 downwards.
AGACAGCTGGATGGATGGGCGGGACAGCTGAACTCTTCACTCAGATGACCTGCTAAGTTCAGATACCACTGCAACTTGTGAGTCTGAGCTCACATCTTTGAATGTGTTCACAGGCACAAAGACCCAAATAAATAAGTGAACCTCAGCTGAGCAGGGCCTTTTACCCCAGGATACAATAAATTCTCAAGTCTTCTGCTGGTTTCAATCATAACTTATAAGTAGAATGTAGGCCAGCTTTAATTCATTTTCCCAGTTTGTTTCTAACATGCAAAAAGCTGTAATATACAGCCAAACAGCAAGAGCTAAAAAAAGAAAGAAACCAAGTATTACGTTCTCTCATTGTAGAACCATAATATCATCCCCACACACGTGCTTTGATTTCACTCACAATTCAGCTGGGACTGAACTCCAGGTGAGACTACCTCAGGACTAATTCAGGTGCAGTTGAGCTGTCTCAAGCTGGTATCAAGACTTGTAGAACAGACTGACATGCCTGTGCCTGTGTGTGTAAATGTCAGGTCATTGAAGGTTATCCAGGTAAGGAAAATTTGTCACGTATGTCGTTTTTATATGGCTTGTTGGAAGTGCACAGTCTCAAGTTGGGTGAAGGGATTTATCCGGAGATCGTGACAGTTTGTAACTGAAATGTACCTATAAATCAGAAACCTATGTTTTGTTTGTTTGAGGTTCCTGGGAACTTTTCTGACTCTTCCAATCCTTGCTTGCATATGGACAGTCCATTAGAACACAAAAATTGAAATGATGATGGGGGGGGAAGACTTCATTTAAAAGAAAAACTTGAAGCGTGCCTTCTGCAGTACACAACCTACTTGCAGAGTGCACACTGAAAACCTCCTCCCAGCAAAAAGGAAGCCTGCACACAATCAATGCATGCACTCTGAGGTTTATTGTCCTCTAGATGTAACTAGCTCATTATGGAGTTAAAAACATACATGTAAAGAATATTCTGAAGTCCTGCAAGTTTATAGAAGAAAAACTTTTGTCCTTATGCAGATATAAGCACATTATATCAAACTCAGAACTTGACCGAGAGCTAATGTTTTCCCATCTATCAGATATTCTGCTGAGGGGAATTGAGACATCCCAGAAGATCAGCTGATGCCAAATACTAACCCCAGTTAAGCACGTGTCTTGTTTTGTGAATTTTAATACCTAAGAATAAACTCTAGGAACACTAGTGTTCCAGTTTTAGAGGCAGCACCTTTACTTACTGTTGGTTCTTGTACTTCCTCACGGCATAGTAAAATATCAACTCATTACAATACTTTTACAGGCATTTATTACAAACAAACAAACAAACAAAAAAACCAAACCAAAAACCACCCCATGAGGAGAACCCAAACAGAACTTCAAAAGGACGATTCAGGGGGAAGAAAAAGTAACATGGGAATGACTGAAATTCTTATCGAAAGCCCACCAGGGTCTTTTGATTGATTTCAACCAGTCTTAGATTGACCCTTCAGTATCTCTAAGATAAGGTGAGGAATTCCCCTGCTGGTGGAAAGCAACAGCAGTAGAGGTGAAAACTGTCACAGCTGCCACAGTATCTTACATTTGCTCTGGACAGCCACTAAGTGGCACTTAAACACCTCATCTCAAACCACGGTGAATCTGCAAACTGTTGGGGGGGGGGGGGGGAGGGAGTTACGCATGCTGGGAACTAATCGCTTTTAAGAACAATGAAGTTCACTTCCTGCAATTAGAGAAGCTTTCTAAGGGCCTGAGTGTATGAAAATGTTACTGGCAGAAATGCTGTACAGTGCTCCGTGGAAGCAGAAATACTGCACAGAGCGACACAGAAGCAACTGCTTCCTCTCCTAAATCCTGGTCCTGCTTTAGGAATAAGAGTGCCCCATTCCTGTAGATCAGTACCCACTATTGTGCCATTTTGAAATATGGACTTAAATCAGGAAAATGAAAGTGCCTTATCGCTGCAGGTCAAGCTAAAGCGGCCCTAATGTCTTAACATAACTTCTAGAAATGCCCCCGAGTTCAGTTTCAATTAGAGATCTCTGCAGGGACCAACACTACATGATACACATTAGAATGGGGTTTTAGTTGTCAGCAGAGAATCAAGTGATGAATGGAGCTTTGCTATTCTGAAGACTTTAGTACATTATTGCTTCCTAGACATATGCCATACTTTCATTTGCATTTTTAATCAAAGAAAGAAACCCAATTTTCCTAATAGTGGTGTTGAATCAACTATGTTAATCATCCTGAATATGTTATTGCATTATAGTTAACATTTTGCTATTTATCTTGTTTTAAAAGTGCTTCTGCTTCATTAAAAATCTTTCTAAATGAATTAACTACAGAAATTGGAAACCATTTTTTCCTATATGAACAACATAACTGTCACTGGAAAGAATCTGAAGATAAAACCAAGCAGAATAATATATTAGGTATTTTAGGTGCTAACCAAGCAAGTACCTACAAGCTCGTTCAATGCCATTATTGCAAGTATTTCTGTCTTCAGCAGAACTAGCCTGAACTTAAAGTGCAAACAGGTTTTCAGCATCAAAGACTCAAAAGTAAGATTTATGTACAATTTCCTTTTTAGACTCCCAAAGAAACACCTCCATTTCAGTTAGCCACAGGTTTAGATGTAAAATACACCACCAGATATTAGCCACAAGCTCTACTTTTCACCTTTGTGCTAAATGTGGCCTCCAGAAATCTCAAATTAGGAGTTATGAATTTCATCTCTTACTGTCTCTTCATGTGAAAAGTTCATTACATTACAATTAGAAGCACAGCATACAAGCAACAAAGCAACTCAACAAGCCACAGTACATCATGATTACCCAGAATACAATTTTTAAGCACATTCTGCATGTGTTCAACTAGTTTTGTGGGGTTTTTTAAAGGCTGAAACAAGAAGCTTGCAAACAAAAAGCATTCCGTCAGTTATGCAAAAGGATCAAACTTAACCCAGTGCAAGAGGAGTCACCAGCAGTGGAGCTGTTTTTATGACCAGCAATAGATCTCAATCACTGTCACTCTGGGAAAAGTGGGGGGAGGATGGGAAAGAAAGAAGTCCACATCAACCAGCAGTCTCATACAAAGGACAAACCAAGTATAAACTGGCATTATCCACTCAATCCTTCTATCAGATCCTCGATAATCAACCTTTAGGGCAGACACACATATCCATTTAAGCCTGTATTTGTCCAGTCACACAAATCATTCTTTAGGAAAATATTTCCCACAGCCCTTCCCATAACTTGATGTCCACAGAGAGGGTAAAAAAACAGAAATACAGAACAACTGTGTCTACACCAGGCAAGGGAAAGCACTGATTTTACAACAGTGATTTGTTACCGTTATTCATTTTGACATACAGCAGGATGGGAGACTGTGCTGCTAAAGTAAATACACGGTTATATATGCCTCCTCTGTTTTGGTTTTCTGCTCCACTACAGCCAAAGAGCCCACATCTGATGACCTTGCGGGCACATCATAAACGTCAGCCCAATGCAGGCAAAATTCTAAATGAAAAGCCGATTGCATGGAAAAATAAGGAGCTATTTCAGGAAGGTGATTTACTCAGTATCATAATTTATGAATTGGCGTCTTCATATTTTAATGTGGATGGCTTAAATTTGCCCATTAGGGACATTTTAGAATCTGAAAAAAAGAAAGTACAATTGCCTGAACATGAATGTCCATGTTTAAGTAGCTCCAAGTGAGCTAAAGCCCAAGCTTTTCAGAGAAACTTATGAAGCAGAGAAAATAGAAAGGTTTTGTTTTTACTAGTCTTGCAGAAAGATCACTGATGTAGGACCCAGTCCTACAATCTGATTGATGCCAGAACCACTCTCGAGTCTGTCTGGAGAGATTGTACTAACCTACATCACAGATATAGCCTTTGTTTACTCATATATTTGACAAAAGCTATCTTCCCACATGTTTAAAAACAGATCATACATGCTTTGGATGTTCTCTTTCACTAACTAAATTACACTGTCCTCAATATGTTATTGTACTGTGTGTCATGAAAACTGACACTGTATTAGGTAAGACTGATTTTTTATAAAAACTGTTCTTTTTCAAAGCAGGGTTTTTTTCCCTCTAAAATATACTTTCTGGCTTTAAATTGCATACAGCTATCACTGCACCATGTACCCACACAATTAATTTAAAAACATAACAACTGTGCATACTTTTTATTCCTTAATATCATTAATTAATGAAATGAAAAAAAAAAGCAATCTACTGAATCTAGATTAGACTTTCTGACATGCGTTTGGAGGTCAATAAGGCAGCATTCTTCCAGACATCCTCTAGTCTTTAATTAACTTCAGCAAGCCACAGCAGTGGGTAACTGCAGGAAATACATTGGAGTTCCTTTACCATTAATTATTCCTCTTACCATTAATTGCTCCTCTGTATGTAGTATCATACATTCAGCTTAATATTCAATGCTGCTGTAAATCAAACAGTATTTTCTGAACTCTTAATTCTGTATATGCAACCTGGGGTTCTAGACTCATTTTCTTTCTCACTCAGAACTTCTCCACAGGACAACTCATACTTTTTTTTTTTATTTGCCCAGAATTTTCTGCTGGCTGTGAGTTGGTTTGAAGCTGTAGGTCTGACTAGGCTGCAAGGCAATGAGGAGACCCATTCACTTACTTTGTGCATATTGCATCCAACACCTTTGCAGAAGGCAGGCTTTACTACACTACAGTAAGGTGAGCTGAGTAACTTTGCTGTTGTCTATTTTGTTATTGTTACCGCTTGTGAAGCTGGGGAATTTAACATGTTTAATGCTGGGCTAACGCATGGATAAACATAGCCTCTCAACTGAAGACCTACATTGTACTTTGAGAACTGTGTGGATTCCACAAATTCTCAAATTTTCCCACTCGTCTTACACACTCAGTTATCTTCAAGCTTTTCAATCAAATTTGAAGACTACAGCATCACCAAACTCTTGCAACATTTAGGAATTTGGTCACAGAGGGCTACCTAATTCCTCAGTGAGGGTATTGCTCAGCAAAGGAGAAAGAAATTATTGCAGGTGAGAAAATGAAATAAAGCACAGGTGAGTACCAGAAAGTTAGTGCCAGAGTGAGGCTAAAGCCACAAAAATGAAGAAATTGTCACATGACAGTATTTCACAACACGTTCAACCTCTCAGGGGCTGGTTTGCTGGTAATTTTAAGACAATTAGCTGTAAATCATGGAAATTTACTAAAAGCCTTCCATTCCCATCACCAACAGCAGCAAACACAAGACTGTAAGAAGGTATTTACCAGCACGTGGATTGTTCCCATGCTGTTTATGTCTTCTTAAAGCAAGGCTACTCCATCTTTGGACTCACTGGGCAGGTACACAGTGTTTTCTTCTCACACAATGCTAGCAGGACACACTTCAAAGTCTGTGATGCTTTGTCTAAGTGGCTCTGCATACAGAGGCCAAGTAAGCCTGCAACTCTCCCTGTGCCCTACTTTTAGGATCTGTGTCACCACACAAAGTACCATCATCAGGTTTCCCGCTGCACAGCCCAATCCCTTTGGAGTACCTCTGGTGCTGCACTCTACTTCCACCACCTGCCTGTGAAAGTACCAGGAAAATTTGTCCCAAATTACTTTATGTTCTTACTTTAGTTTCCGAATTTATGTTAGCCTGGAATTTGACAAAACACCTAAGGTGATCTAGCGAGGTGCACTGAGTTGGTTTGGAGCAGAATGTAATTCATTTTTTTTTTTACTTTAGCTACTAAAGCAGCTCAACACAGAGCTGGACAAACATCAATGCTAGCACAAGGGAAAACACTGAGAATGTATGTCAAGGGATGGATCAGAAAATAAAAGAATAATAGAACTGCCCTTTTGACAGCGGACAGCTATTATATCTCCTCACTGTATCATCAGATATTAAACTTGAACTAAGATCCCACGGCAGTTAAAGACTGACTGAATCAGGGATCTGAGGTCCAGCCTTCCCTCTGTTCTAGATAGTTTGGCCTTGCTTCTCTGTGACTCTCACAGAAGTGCTCATGAAACTGTTCTGTGATCAGGCTAGGATGCTAATTTAATTGAAACTGTATCACCTTTCCTTTTGGAATGTTTAAATTGCTCTGAACTGCCTCACTGGGTAATACCACAGCATAATACAAGAGCAGGGGAAATGGTGGGAATGTGCAAGTCAGCAACCAAGGGAGTGCAAGGCCACCAAAAGCTGGACTCAGACTAGGTTAATATGTTAAGAGCGAGCTTCTCTTTGGAGATATGTAAGGAAGGTCTTCTCTATGTGAAGAGGAAGTTTCTGAAGGAAACTCTATAGTAACTCTGGAGGATACTTAGATATCATGGCTCAAATTACCGGTACTGGATTTCATAGGCCACAAGCATCAGACCTTGTAAGACAAAAGGAATGGTTAGTAGTCAGACGAGACGCCACCACAACTCCACTAATTGTTTTAGCCTCAGTTCTGTTGTTTTGCATTTCTGCTACAATCCCCAACAGAAAAAGTGAAGCAACAATAAATAATCTTGGAATGAACTCTGGCTCTAAAATGAAGTGCACATGACAGCACAGGTAACGCACAGCTACTTTCAATATTATTTAAATTGAAAAATAGGCTAACAATGTCATCTGATACAGAATACTATACTGTTGAGGTCACAATAAGAGTTCTTATTAATCATTCAGTAGCAGAAATTTCTGTATGATTTAGGAGATTGAAGAAATCACAAGAAAATATAATTTTTTACGTTGCTGCCACTGTAAGAGTGGGAATAGGTGTGTCTTCTTACAAACCATGTGATTAATTTCATCTTCCTTGGTAAGACATTGTCTCTGACTTTAAGTCAGGAAATAGCACTGGTATTGCACAAATTACTTCCTCCGTGTGGCAATCACACACAAGGTTGAGGGAAATCACACGATAGTTCTTATAAAATGAGGGTGAACACAGGAGCACTTAGCTGAGCCAGGATGTCACACAGTCACTCTAGGGTCTGACAAGAGCCCTGTAAAGGCTTGGGATAATGCTGCTAGGGACAGGGTCATTGGCCACTAAAGTATCCTGGAAGAAGAGTTCACATATACAAATCCTTTGAACAGATCCCAGGATAGAGCTGGTGTAGTCACAGTTATGCTCTCGGCGCAGGATGAACATGAAGTCTGATTAATTGTGAGAGTGTCCAAAGTACAGCTGGCTGTTTGCATTACATCAGACACCCTATTAAGATTTACACAGCTAAACTTTGACCTACTTTATATACCGGCCTATGTATGTGCACGAATATGTATTTGATTTTTCATTTTTTCTGTTGAATTTTTTCATTTTTTCCTTCTGTTTTTTACATTAATTTCTTCACTTAGCATTTGGGAGACAGGAGAGACTTCCTAAACCAAGAAGCAGTGCTAGCAGTTTGTAATTACATAGATTCCATCAAATAAAGTGCATATGAATAGGAGGCAAAAAACAGTCAAATTAAGCTCTCGGTTGCACTGAAATAAGTCCAGTTACCTCATTTTGTTTCACTGTTTTATGCTTTTTGCAAAAGAACCACCATGTTTTAATCTCCCTAGATTTAGCAAGCAGTAAAATACAGCAGAAAAAAATCACCTCTTATCTTTAAAATTATCTTGCCTGAATTCTTTTAAGAAGAGGAGATGGTGCTATTATAAATAAAAACTTTAGTGAGGCCATAACTTAGCGTCTAATGTAAAAACAAGTTGTGTAAGAATCCTCAGTCATGAAGCTAAGCCTCACAACAACTGCTTTGGAGTTCACTGGGCCTCTGCCATTCCTTTTATAGATGAATAATGTGAAGTTCACGCACAACATCAGCTCTGTGCAGCCTCACAGAGCTAAGTGTTGCTTATCTGAAATCAGCTTCTCCAGCACATAATCAGATCACAAACATGTAACAAAGAGTACCACATTCCAGGTAATACAGCATGATCTACTTAAGTGCATAAGCTATTGCAACTCATAAAAGTAGGTGAAGGTTGTTTAAAAACATAGTAACTGTTAAAGCAATAGGTGGACCAAAAAAATGCAGACCTCTGACGAAAGGAGAGATCACAGTTGTAACCAAACAGCTCAACAACAGGGCAAATGCTACATTTTAAAGAGTGCCTCAGTATAAGGAGATGGGGTTTATCTGTGTCTGCTATGGGGCGGATTTGGCACAAGCGAAGTCAATGAGCAGGCTCAGGTCTCGAACAGGTGTCCCAGTCCGCTGCAACCATACGGGCACTGCAACTCTCATGGCAACATGCCTGCAGCTGCCAGAAGCCCAGTTCCTGGGCCAAAAGCTGTCCCTGATTTATGACACTACAGAACGAAGATTTAGAAGAAGCAAAGAGACTTGTGTATGTCTTATGCAGCTGTGATCCTGCTTAAATCACAAGCAATATTTCTCTATAAAATAGAAAAGAACAGTTCTATCCAGTGCTTTGCCATTATAGCATTAACACCTCTGGTAAACACAAGCATATATTGCAGGCCATTTGACAACTTGTGTCCAGACTCTTGTTAAAAAAAAAATTAACCCTTTCAAAATCTGAACTGAACTTTTTACATTTCTTCATCTCTAGCTCTGCATCAGCCATTGATAATGTCACAGAAATATTTCTCCTTACAAGACATCAGGCTCAAGTTTCTAGGCCCTCCGTCAAATCCTCTACACCTCCAGTTCATATCACAGAAGGAAAAAAAGAGAAACTTGCAAACATTCTGAGCATCTGTTTCACTAGAAAAAGGTGACAGTGCTGTCTGCTGACTTTTACTCTGCATATAGGAATTTATTTTACCCTGTGATCAGGAAGAACAGGTGGATGAGGCACTCTACAGAGAGCTAGAAGTAGCCTCACATTCGCAGACCCTGGTCCTGATGGGGGACCTCAACCACCCAAGTATCTGCTGGAGGAACAACACAGCAGGGCATAATCAATCCAGCAAGTTCCCGGAGATCATCGATGACAATTTGCCGGCCCAAGTGACAGAGGAGGTGATGAGGAGAGGTGCTCTGCCAGACCTCTTACTTACCAGCCTGAAAGGGCTTGTTGGGGATATGAGGGTCACAGGCAGCCTTCGCTACAGTGACCATGAGATGGTGGAGCTCAGGATCCTGAGAAGCAGGGCAAAAAGCAAGTTCACAACCCGGGACTTCAGAAGAGCAGATTTTGGCTTCTTCAGGTACTTGATAAAGTACCGTGGAGTAAAGGCCCTAGAGGGAAGAGGGTCCAAGAAAGCTAGTTGTTATTCAAAGACCATCTCCTTCAAGCTCAAAAGCAGTCCATCCAAACGACCAAGAAGTCAGGTAAAAACACCTGCATGGATGAACAAAGAGCTCCTGGCAAAACTCAAGCATAAAAAGGGAGAATACAGAGGGTGGAAGCAAGGGCAGGTAATCTGAGAGGAATATATAGACACTGTGCGAGCATGCAGAGGCATGGTTAAGAAAGCCAAAGCCCACCTGGAGTTGAATCAGGCAAGGGATATCAAAGGCAACAAGAAGGGCTTTTATAGCTACATAGGTGACAAAAAGAAGACAAGGGAAAACAGGGGCCTCCTCCTGAATGGAGCACAGGACATGGAAAAGGCTGAGGTACTGAATTCGCACTTTGACTCAGACTCCTGTGAAACCATTAAGTTTAGAAATGTTATTCTTTACTTACAATAAATATAAAAGTATAATAAAGGACAGTACAACCAGTGACAGCGACAACTAGTGACCAGTATTCCATTTGCCAGCCAAAACATCCATCAGGTAAGATTAAACATACCTAAGTAAAACAAATCATTTGAAACACCAAAGAAAGATCAACATAATGGCATTTGGAATTACGTTTCCAAACTGAAAATAGGAACAGAAATCCCTCTTCCACTGTAATGTTTTCGCTACTTTGTATCTGCTGGAGGGGGATATCCTGTGACAGTGTGCCATTAGCTTCTCAATTATCTATCTCTCACTCCTTGGAGTCAATGACACACTAAAAAATAAAACAAGGTGTCCTACAGGAGAGTGGTGCTGTGTTTGTGGAGAATGAGCTCATGAAGGAAACAGCACACCTAACCTACAGTTCAAACACTTTCAAACTACCAAATCTCAAGTGTAGGGCAAAAATGTCAGTAATTTTTAATGTATATAGTTTTCAACAACAACCATGATGTCAACAGCACCGCATTTCTGTAGAACATAAGCAAATGTCAGACCAGAGGCTGCTGGGCAGCTACATAGGCTGGTAGCATGTATGTTTTCATTTAAGCTATTGTACTCCTACAGTACCCAAGCACTCTGGCCAAGCTGTTCAACAAGGCTGTGTTCTTATGATGAAGGTACTATCCTGCAAGCACAGATTTACTGGAGAGTTAATTTTTCCTCAGCTTCCACCACCATTACTCAACACGGTATGCATAATCCCCATCTATGACCTATCAGTAGTCTTCATAAGCTCCTTGCAGGCAATATAATTGAATCCAGCTCCATTCCTGAGCACCTACAAAGAACAGGCATTAATGCTTCAGCCCCACCCTCAGGCAGAAATTACTCAATCATGAGGGCCCATCAGAACCTCCACAGAAAGAGGGTGAAGGGATAAGAAACTCCACTATCTGTAATCAGTGGAAACTTTGTGAGGTTATAGGCGAAGAAGGAAGGAATGCTCCAGATCCCATATCTGACAGATCTGCTTAGAAGGGGAACTCTAATCCGTAAGAGAAGCTCTCCCTAGGCAGTGCAAACCCATCCTTTTAGTACTAAGTGAAGTGGAATGATCTCTATATGCACGTGCTTGTTTTCAAGTAATGTTCCAACGAGCGGTTTGCCAGGAAAGCTTCTCTCATCCTTCTCTACTTACTGCTATACCAGCAGGGAAAGTGAGCCATATACTGCCGTGATGATGCAATGGAAATAATTATACAAGATCCTACAGAGTGAAGACAA
>WEKW01029297.1:12594-23140 GCA_013389905.1 Sula dactylatra | reverse complement strand
AGAATTCCTTGCACAGAATCCTAAGATTACTTAGTATTAATTACCTGTCTACTGATTTCTTCTCTAAAATGGATATGTTGGTAATGGAGCAACGATGAACCTAACAGCCCTGTATTCATACCCAGGAAAAACACTGCCTGTGTTCCCACTCCCCCATCAATTCTAGATTTTAGCTAAACATTACCCAGCAAAAAATCATCTCCCATTAACAAAAAGCTTTTGTATTAAACAGTGGGATAATCCCTCACTAATCAAGTATATGTTCTTGCTCAACTTGTGTATATAAAAGAGTACAACTACAGTTAACGAACTGCAGTCTATCTGCAATGCTGATGCCAAAAGCCTGACCATTCCTGGTTTTCTGTGCTTTCTACCACCTCCACTGCTGCTCCTCTGTCTGCATCTAATTCAAGTTTCTTGTCCCCCTCTTCAAAGGCCTTCACTGTTTTGTCTTCTACTCACCTGCTTTTGTCTTAACAAACTAATCTTCCTAGTCTACTTCTCGCACAGACATCCTTCTGTCCTCTTCTATTCTACTTATCCTAAGGTGGGGATATACTTGGAACTTATTTACAAAACCACAAAGTACCTTCTACTTCAAATCCTCAGCCACGCCTGACCTAATCTGAGACCTCTCTGTCAAATATAGCCCTACTACAGATTTATCTATGCAGATACAAAGAACTGTGGCTCTTGCAGTTTACAGTATCATTGTAATTAGTAACCAGTTGGATTTTTCTGAATAAAAATAGATGAAGTGCAATTATCACAAAAGTTTGGGTGTCCAATATTGCTTGGTAGAGTTGTTATGAACACGTAAACTCTGTGACTAAACCTATCTGGACTACTGTGTCTCTTTTACAGAGCTGAAGCAAATAGAGGAAGGAGTCCTCAGGAGCAAGACAGCCAGCACAGGAGCCTGCTGAGTCACACAGGCTGCAAAGGTCCAATTTCTAAAATTTCTTTCCTCTGAAGTTGAACATAAGCTGCAGCAACACAGTGCTAAATTCTTCATCCCAACTCTCTCGCTTTTAACAAACAGCTCCCTCAGTTCGTAACAAAGGTATACAGTACACTCCTATGCTTTCAAGTTGGGTATCTGCAAAACAAGTAACATCAGTTCACTCCTCTTGATAAACACACAAACTCCGATTAACTCAAAGGCATTGCATGACAATATTCAGGGCAGAGTAACAACACCTATAAAGCATAAGGGACTTACTTAAAAGGTAGATTAATCAGAACTTACAATGAATTTAACTAAAACAGGCAGGACTTCACTTTAGAAGATAAGAACACTTGGCATTTCCATTATCCTTTTGTTAAAACATAAGTCCACAAATGCTGATTAGATGCCTACCTCCTAATTAAGAGCCTAGCCTGCAAAAAAGTCAAGAGAAACAACCCTTGCAATCAAGGGAAGTTAAGAGACCAGTTGGAGGGTAGTTTTTCAAAGGACAGATAGCTGTGTGAATCTGGGGCCAAGTAGTTAAAATAGGCATCCAAAAATTCTGGGTATTGTCTCCAAAAACATGTAGACACAGCTGCAAATTTAACTAGAGATTTATTTTATTCTCTTTCATTTCAAACATAAGGAAAAAAGTACTTCAACCTTTTGTTGCAAAAGAAAATAAAAAAGAAAATGTACAGGAGGTGATCAGTGCTGTGTACTCACCACAATCCTGTAAAATCACAAATATAAGCGCGTAAGCAAACTGCAAAATGCATTTACCAACTTCTATTCAATGCCAAGTTCTGAAACATCTATGCCTTTTTTCTGCTCCCTTACATACATAAATCTGGTATTCTACATTTTTAACTTGATGGGATTTCTCACTTGAATGCTTATGATTTACAACGTATTTGCCTTCTAATTTACCAGAACTGCCTTTTTATCTGGGGGGATTTAACTAAAGCTGTTTCCATATGTTTTGAGCTGTAAGCTTGAGACCTTGGATTTGGAACTGTACAATGTTTTGCTATTGGACAGGTTGGCATAAATCCCATGTGCGGTGTATATTCACATAATACCTCCAAGGTGCTTCAGTAGGACATCTCCTGTGAGTCAAGCAAGCAGCATGTAGCAAGATGCTGTTTTCCAGCATTATAACTAGAGTCTACGCTCCAGAGGTGAAGTGTATGTCACTGTTTTGTCCCCAGTAGGTCACAATAGCTTTGTGCCAAATCCTACTAACCTTGCTCATTCATGAGAGTTATTGTCTCACATTACTCTCAAACGAAGAGATGAACTATTTTTAATGCTTCCACCTTTCCAGCAAGGACACAACTTGCTCCTAGGAAATGCAGACTGAGCCACATCTCACCCACAGTGTGACACACACACTCAACTGTCTCATGCCACGCAGCAGCGAGCCTGTGTGTCACAGAGTCGCAGCACTGCACTGTGGCCTCTCTCCTATTCTCCAACACCACCTGCAGGTTCTGGATTACAGAGGTAGGAAGAGGTTTCCACAGTGTCCTGTGGTTGCAGGTATGCTACATATGGAGGCTCCACCCTACCCCCTCCTCCTGAGAAAGGAGGTGTCTCTATTTCACAGTCACATAGGTCTCAACTCAGGAAAATAGAAATTTGAGAGGTCCAACTGTAGGATTAGATAAAGTTCACAGTGACTCAAGGGTGAAATCCTAGCCCTAGTGACATCAACAGAAAAACTCTCACTGACTTGAGGGCCAAGATTTTAGCCCATATCCCAAACTAAAGTGGTTTTTAAGCCGATGAAATTCAGGCTCTGATCCTATAGGAGATTTACACACCTTTCACTTCACATACTGAGCAGTTCAATTTCAACTGAACCATTAACATCAAGCAAAGTGACACTTGTCATAAGTTTTAGTGAGATCCAGTCTCTAATTGTAAATATAACCTTAAGACCTTACACTGTAATGAAAGTTTTCAAACAGCACAAAAGCAGCTCTGGGGTTGCTTGCTTTAGGATTTTTGGTTTTTTTTCTTTTTACTTACTTTTGTCTGATCATCAGCTTTAAATACATAGCAGATACTTTGCTGATTTGCTGCTCCATCCTTTATCAGACAAGCAAAGTAGCTCGGATCGTGGCTGTTGTGAATCAGTTTGTGGACATGCTGTGGCTTGTATTCAAACAAACTTGAACAAATCAAAGGATCCCACTGCTGGATTTTCCCTGTGTCTGGTTCACATCGCAAACTCGCTGGTGAAACATAAAGTCGGATTTGGCTGACGCTAGGTTCTTCTTTGGAAGACTTTGTACTGAGCATCCGGATCTCTGCCACAATCCAAGGCAGCATTGACATGGTGGTTAGGGAATGCACTGGCAGAGAACCAACGAGCTGGAGACTGAAATTTGCTGAGAAATCACTAGGTGTTTGATACTTTTTAACTTTGAATGTTATTGGCTCCATTTTACAGTCCTTTAGGGAACCCGAACTAATTCACCAACATTTCAGTTCCATGGAATGATGATATCTGGATGGTTCCTTTGGTTAAGGAACATAAGAGTTCTGAAAGGAAAAGAAATAGTAATGTAGGAGCTGGAACTCTGTTAAAGATGAACTGTCAGTAAGACAAATATTTAATAGCTTAACATCAGAAGAGACATACTGATCATCTACCATGACCTATCTAGTATGTTTCCCCTACACCGGTCCTTACTATTTCAGGTCCAACAAACATGATAGTACTAAATACATTGCTTGGAAAGAAGTCAGTCCTGATTTAAAAGTTGCTTTACGACCCTTGCTAAACCATCTAATGAGTAACTAAACTCCAAAATGCACGTTCTTTCTAGCCTGTGTCTGTTTCATGGGCAGGCACATGTTGATCACACTAGCCTATTTCAATCCTATTATCACAGAAAGAACTCAGCTGAGCTAATCTGACCTTCCTGATAGTTGAAGCCAGTGTGTGCTGAGACATCTTCCCATTTGGAAAAAAAAAAGGAAAAAAAAGGTCATCTTGTTCACCGGTGGATGATTTTGAATTTGGCTACTAACATGAAGTTGGTTTTTTGAGTATAGTTTGCCAAGTGATCATGGGCTGTTACCAACTAGACCTTTTCATTAAATAACACCCCAGAAATTGTTGTCATATGAAAAAGCCAGCTGCAGTCAACTGACGGACTGCTGATAAACCTGTCAGGTAGTGGAGATGAGCAACAATCCTTACAGCATCCCACTAAAAAACAGATGATGATTTACAATTCATGATTGCATTTTAAGGCCTGCCAGCCAGCCAGGAATATTTACTGTTTGCCACATTGATACGGTATCATTTTCATTTCTTAAAATATCAAATGGAACCAAGTTACATGCATACTCTTATAACCCTGTTATAATCCTGTTATACCCAGCATCTACTACCACTACTGTTATTACATGTCAGTAGTTTTAGTAACAAAATCCAATAATTGCATTTATCTATCAATTTCATTTTGCAAAATATAGTCTATGAAAACACATAGCTTGGCATTTGTTATAGTACTATGTTTTAACTCCTCATTAACTGAACCTGGTTTCAGCTGTTACACTATTTTGTGTGAGACTGATGGGAAGCTGACAGGCCTATAATTGCCTATGCTTAAATATCAAGACACTAGTTTACCCTCAGCGTTCTGAGAGTTTCCCATGAAAAGACCTATTAAAAACAACATGAGCAGTCCCAAGAACTCCTTACAAAACATTTTTAATTATATTTGAACCAGTATTCAATAAATGGCATCTGTTTACTGTGGCAACAGTATTCCTTGTCTGTGTTCATCTACAAACATGATCAAAAATAGCAGTATTTTTCTCATGAGTTTCTATTAAACTTTGTCCTTTATTTGCCCTTGTAAAAATATTTTCAAACTGAGTTTCCAACAGTGCTTCACCTTGTTGAAAATTAAAGGAAATCTAAGGATAAAAAAAAAACTTAAAAAAAATTTCAAGATGGAAATTCATTTTGAACTAAACAAGCGTTTAAAATGCAGCCAATTTGCAAATGTCATAGTGGGGAAAAACCTTTCTGCAGTAACTGGCAAACTGTAAAAACAAAAGAATTGCAGAAACCATGTGTTTGGGCACATTACTTTTTTGTAACTTTTGCATCTTTTGACAAATGAACTCTATGGCAACATTACGAGTTCCAAGGATGCCAGATTTAGTAAGAGAATTAAATAGTGCAGGTTTTAAAGATACTATTTGAAGAAATCATCATAAGTAGCATTCCAGATGTGTAGAACAATTCTTAATTTGTATGCCTCATTTCAATTATACAACTCTCTTTCTTTTTTTCTTTTCTTTTTTTTTTTTTTGTTTTGCAAACAAGCAAGAAAACAGCCATCTTTAAGATTAATATAAATGCATTGCATCATATGGGATAGCAGCTTCAGGAAGCATTTTTACACCTTATCAACACAGACTGCTAAACACAACTATCACTACAGTTTTGCATCTGCCAGGAAGCAAAATGATTTCTTCTTTGATAAACTATTATAATTTTTTTCTCCTTTACTGTAACGATGAAAAGTAGTTCATCAACTGCAGGGCAGACTGGATTCTTTCATAACTACACTGATGTGTAGTCCAAAACACATAAAAATTGAGTTTTTAGCTTTTAGTGTTCTCGTCGTTTAGTGGCATACATAATAATCTCAGGATAAGAAAGCTTAAGAAAACTCCATTCTTAGCTGAAAACAGAACTGAGCTACCGCACGGATGATGACCTATTAGTCACATACTTTTTGTAACCATATTTCTCAATTGTGTTTTCTCAGAACTCTTTTTAAAAAAATGCAATTAAATAAAACGCATGTAAAAATACAACAAAGTCATCCTCATTTAAATCAACTTTTCAAGGAAGAGAAGTTTCATTTGGATTACCACCATCTACCATGCTTTTTTACCCCAGACCTACAAGGCACTGCCACCTCAAATAGGAATAAATATCACAGTATAACACATCATTTTGCATGCTAACTCTAAGGACTGAACAATGTTTAAAAAAAACAGGTTGATACTCCGTCATACTTCAACAAACACTGTACTGCTGGAATGTATTTAATATAAATGCAAAGCTTCTTGGCGTTCATCTCTTTTTAACAAAATAAACACCTTGCCAAGTCACCAGCATAAATACTCTGATGTCTGCATTTGTTATTTCTAAAGAAAAACAGTTAATACTAAATCAATGCTGTTATCTAGAAGTCAGAATGTTAAGGTTTTTTCTAATGTTAAGAGAGGCTAAAAGTGCAGTTTTTCAGAGCACAAATTTAGCAGCATCAGAAGGTCTCCTTATCTAACCCAGAACGTTCTGTATGTTACCATTCTGCATCTCCCTTTTCCAGCTATTCCGTCTATGTTTCCTCCTCCTGTCATCCTTACCTTAATTTACATGCAAATCCCACCAGAAATTATACCAATTTCACGCTGCTGGCCTTAATGTCCTTTAAGTTTACACCAAGGACTAGGTTTTACTTCAAGACCATGAAGTATTTGTGTACATGCTTAATTTAGACCTAAAAATAGTTCTGTTCATCTCAACAGACCTATTCCCAGCCATAAAATTAAGCACACATTACGGGCAAAGAGTGTCCGTGCTCTGAGCCCATCCATGTCTGCCCTGACTCCACCACTCGGAATTCTGGCACCTCCACCCATCTCTGGTTGCCACCACACAGATCATCCCCTCTAAAACTTGGCAGCTCTGCAGGCACCGTACCTGTTTACCATCCGTATTAGTACAGTAGGCTCGAACAAGCTTCCTCTTCCTCCCAAGCGTCTGACCGATTAACTCACAAACAGCTTCTTCAAAGCAAATGCTTATTTCACCTTTAATCCAAGAGAGAATAGAAAAGGTATAAAAATAAAGCTGTCCACCTAAACTTTGATCCTCCCTTGACATCTTTAAGTGCCTTTCAGTTCCATTACTCTGGGCTGGGAAAAGACTGCCAGGCTTTGCTTCGCACACAGGCTGAACGTCTCCGGTTGTTCTCCCAGTGCTCACGGACATAACTGGTACAGCTCGTCTTTCTCCCCGCCATTGGCACCTTCTGAAGGAACTCCGTTGCCCTTGCACTCAGAGCTGAGAAGAGCTTGAGTAGCACTCCTCAGCTAACAGCTTGGCTGCTGTCTGAGAAACGTTAATATTCTCCAAACTGTATCTTAACGTTGCCACTGTTTAACCTGCTTTGATTTAGCTGTATTTGCTCCATCAGCATAAAATCAGCCAGGCAAACCGTAGCACCTACGATATTTACACAAACCACACTAATAAATCTAACCCCACCTTCTATACCAGGAGACATCAGACTGACTCACTAATGTGAAAAATACACAGGAGAACATACGTCTGCTCTTTGTCCTCAACTTCTCTGTCACTGTAATCAACCCAGCCACTTCTCACAAGCCGGAAGCTGGCTTAAACAACATGCAACACTACGCTGATAGTCTTGTTCTAGCAAAATCTGATACAGTGTTTTAAAAAAGAAAAAAAAAAATATATATATATCAGGCTCTTGTTCTCCCAAATTAGGTTGTATTCTCATCTTTTATGTCACCAGAAACTAAAAAGGATGCCTTCAGAGGGAAGTCAGGGTGATGGCAGAACAGCATGAAGGGGACAGCTACAAGAATTCGTACTTCTGCCATTCTGGGCTGCAGGTTCTCCCTGCACGAAGGCGCATGTCTCAGCAGCTGTGCATCATGCAGGAGAGCATTCCTCAAAACTCACCTTCTCTCAAGAGAGCAAAGACTTTATCATGAGTACAAGGTACAGGCTCTGGATGCCATTAGGATAGATGGGGCCAGGTCAGCTTTGAGGTTAGGAAGGACAGCCTTGTGGGGTACAGAGAACAGACTGTGTTATTAACCTGGGAGGGTGGGGCACTAGCAATCAGGTTTTGGCAGCTGGGGAAAACCAGGCAGATTTGGGATAGACTCAAACTAATACAGAAAAAAGGGCAAAGAAGGGAGAGAGATTGTTCTAAACCAAAAGAGCACACACAAATGAAAAAAAAGCAGAAACTGCAACAGTAGTGAAGGGTTATCCTTCTTCTGTTGCTTCTTCTGGACTGGACTAAATTCAATACAGACATGCGGCCAGAAGTTTTACATTCTTGTTCAGAACATTGGCAACTACTGACCTAAGCAATCCTTCACTCTCCTCCAGCTCTTCCCCTGGTTTGTAGCAGGTGGAGTGCTGGGACCCACAGCAGAACTGATGAGCTTAGAAGGTGCATCAAGCAAGGAAGCAGTCAGAGCTTCCACACATGAATGATTCAATGAGTTTGACCTGTGAGTTGTTGAACAGAACGACTTCCCTAGCTTCCTCAACCTTTGCAGTTCATCTGAGAGACAACTGTGCAGTTACTCCACATCACGCTGACAGCAGTTTTTTCCTGTAAGTCAGCGTTCTTTCTCCCCTCCAAGAAGCAAAGCAAAACTTCCAACGGTATAGCAAGGTCTTGCGAAAATCAGCTGGTCTTAAAGAGCACAAATTTGTTCAGCTCTTCGCTGCACAGCATTAGTGCTGAACCCTGCCGACAAATGGAACCAGAGGCACTGGTGCTGACTGCACTTCACTGCTGATTATTTTAGCAGAAATATCGTACTACTTAAGGATTATGAGGAGCCCTGGCTTACAGCCAGAGCTCTAGAACGCAAGCCAGAACTAAATACCACTCCTCTCCCTCTCTGTCTGATCCCTGACTGAGATTTACATTGTCTTCACTCATGCTGACAGATTTCTCTATCCACCCAGCAGGACATACAGAAAAACACAAATGAGAATATGTATTAGGTATGTCATTATATGGTCACTGCTGAGAAAAGGTCCTTTTATGTTTCTACCAATATGCATAAAAAGACTCTCTTCTCAGGTATCACAACACAGCATCCATTAGATCGTTCTATGTGGCAGACAGTTGCAAGCTTTATCTTTTTTCTTGGGGCTTCAGACAACATTTTTGACCAGTTTTGTATAGTTAACTAAGATTGTTTAGATATCATACCGCAGGTTGCTCTCAGTTTTCCAATAGTTCTAATTTCACTCAAACTGGCACTTGGAATCACGACACGCCCTTCTGTTGCAAGGATGTTCTTTTTATCTCATAGCTACTTATTATCTGCTGTTTCCTTCTGGAGCTATGGCTTACCGTGGGCAACAGCATGTGCAAGTCCGGAAGTCAATTCGCCTCAGAAGTTATTTTAAATTCCCATTCTTTTCTCACATACGTGCATTAAATGCTGACTTTTAAAAGATTCTTTTCAATGTCATCAGCAGCTTCAGACGTGGCTCTGAATAATGTTCCACCATGTACTCTGAGCAAATAATTCGGTTTTGTGGTAATAATCACACCTAAAATACTTACTGATACTGCCAGCATTTATATCACTCCTCAAATAGGTTAAAAAAATTAAATAGGCTAGTAACAAAGAAATCCAGCAAAATGGCAACATGTTCTTCATTATAAACATACAAGTTTATAATCAACTATCAAATGAAGAAAGTAGCTCACTGTTCCTGCCCTTGACACCTATTGCTATTTCCTTAATAGAGTCTACAGAAATTAATATGCTGATGATTGAGGTGGTCTGAGTCAGCCTCATATGGACCTGAACAAAATATTGGGCTGTTCTACCACCGCAATACACTAAAAAAAAAAAACTTTGTAAAAAAAAAAGCTTCTTGGGTAAATTACATTCTGAATGCCATCCCTTTTTACTCAATTGCATATCCACAGCCAAAATACCTGCATCCAACTTTCCAGCTAACCAAATTATAAAGTGAAAAGAGCATTAAGACATCCACATATCATCGAATGTGTTTCACGTTCCCTCCAGCCTGTCATTTTTCTCACCTGCATTTCTACTTTTGCATATTACCTATGACTTTCAGCATTTCTGTAGAACAAGTGGTGACGAATTTCTGTTTCAGCACTTACAAGTGTTAAAAGTATAATCATATTCATCGGCTCAGCGGTATTTGCTATTCAGGAGATGTATATTTTTATTAATTTTGACCCATGATGTTCCATTCAATCTCTGGGCTTAACAGCAGGCACAAATCCCACCATCTGCACTGCTAAAGGTTCCTGCAGCGGATCTGCCATATTAGCCTCTCTACCAAATACAACGCAGCACACAAAGGTCTCAATCTTTTCAAACCGCACTATAAATAACCACATTTGTTTCATACCTCTCATGAACGCGGTTTCAAGAGGTCACTCCCTCATTAATTTAGCACGCGAACCTAAAGGGCCATAAAAATACCGCGCCAACGTGTGGGGATTTTAAGCTCAAACTTCCCAGGGCGCTGCTCTAAGGTCAGCTCCGGGGCCGCGGGCAGCGCGGCGGTGCTGCTCTGGGGAGCAGCGGGCCTGGGAGCGGGTACTCCGAGCCGCTTTGCGCCGACGGGTGAGGAACGCGCAGAGAGGAGCGGGGGCAAAGATCTAAAAGCGTGGCACGTCGGCTCATTCTGGTTAAATTCAAGCAGGTCGCCTGGTTACCCTGACGAGAAGCCGGCGCTGCCGGGACGCTGCGAGCCGAGAGGCGCGGCCCCGGCGCCCCGCC
>WEKW01029297.1:543-11678 GCA_013389905.1 Sula dactylatra | reverse complement strand
CCGCGGGGCCGGCTGAGGCTGCGGGCACCGGAGGTGAGGCGGGAAGAGATTCCGCGGGGCAGTTTGCTCACAGAACCGGGACGAGCCCGGCACCGGCAGCCTGGGAGCGGGGAGGCCCTCCTCGGGTCTGGGCCCAGCCCTGGCCGTGGGGCGGCCGTCTGCGGGCTCACCTTCTTCTCCGAACCACCTTCGTGGCTTCCTCCCAATTCCTCCATGCATGAGAAGCCACACGTGCACATATATACATACATATATATATATATAAAAATCACTGTAAGAATTGGCTTTAGCTGGCCTTTCAGTTGCCAGAGAGGATAAGGAATGAACGGATCCGGAGACTTAATTACACTCCTCTGTAAGTGCTCTTTCCAGATGATGAAGGCACCCTACATTCCCATTCTGCGAAACGCTTTTGCACCCAATTAATGAAGTCTTCTTGGCAGTAAGTCCACTGATTCACTTTTAAGTCTGCGCACATTTGTAGAACCAGAGCTTTCTCAAGGAAATTTGCTCTGTTGCAGCATGTGTGCTGGGCTCTGAGGGAAACAGTCAAGTAAGCTGTCAAATGCAAGCTCAACGTTGTGCCAGATTACAAAAAACAAGTCACATTTTGGTATGTAAGCACAACCCCTGCTTGCAAAGTGTAAGGTGGTTGTATCTACGTGGCTTTTGCTTGCTGAGTGTACTTCTACAGCACCATTGACATGCGAATCAAAGTATGAAAGCAGCAGTTCCCTCAGAGTACCCCAATCTGTACTCAGTTCATGGTTTGCTGCTTCTTCTCCATCCATGGGAATAGGTATGAGCGCCTCTCGTTTTCAATGGCACCCTTTGCATTCCTTGGGAATAGGAATGCCACCTCTCTGGAAACCGTGCCTGACTTACATCTTTAAACCATCACTGCTAAGAACAGCACTCTTACTCCAGTTACCACCTGCCAACCTCAGTATCTGAGACAAGTGTGTCCTTTTGCTTGTTTTAAGCCTGCTGCCTGAGCATTGTGTGCCTCTAGTAATCGTGTTACAGAAGATGGCAAACTGCAGTCCCCACCGAGACAGCTCCGGCACTTCAGCCAAGGCTCGTGCATTCCCAGATTACCAACCAATGATCTTAGGAAGACTTTTTTCCTACTGCTTCACTGTTGCCTTTCAGAGGTGATAATGAAACAGCTAAGGATCCTACAGGACTATTTCTTGCTGCTTGGAAAATCCCTGAACAACAGAAGTCAATACTAGAGCATCACAAATGCAAATCCTTTCTTCTCCTCTTTGATAACTGGGAAAGAAATAGGACTGTGCTTAAACTCATTCATGGGGCCCTTTTATTATTCTTCCTGTTATCTCTGGCTCCTATGTTTTAATTCTTTGCCTAGCAGGGTTTTTGTCAAATTACTCATGTTCTGATACAATATTTTATAAGCAAAGTGAAATGCCTTGGTTAAGAACTACACTTACATTGGTTTAATAGTTCCATTTGGTCTAATCTTGAAAAATGTCCCCTTTTTTCATTCAAGTAGACATGAAATATTTCCTTGCAGTTAATAGGAGACAAAACAGATGTGAAATGTTTATAACTTGACTTAAACACCTTGAATAACTATTCATGAACAGTCACTCATCATCTGTTTAATCCAGCCAATCTTCTATAATGCTTATTGGTTAGGCAAAGTAAAAATGTAGTATCTGAGTGCCTCAGAAAGAAAGGAAATTGTAGTATAACATTTGCAACATTTTGTGATAATTTTATTTTACAATATTTTGCTTTTTTATTAAAACTAACTAAAAAATCCTAGTAATAAAAATACAAGATCTGTCAATGGTTTTAGGCGGTATTAGTCTGATGTCTGTCACCAGCTCAACAACAGATGAAAATGCCATAATAAGAACTACATATTACTAATGAGCTAGAGTGGAGAAACGCAGGGGTCAGAGTAAGCATCGGGAGCAAACTCCACCATGTTCAGCAGTGCCCATGTAAGTGACCGTTCATTTCAGTAATACAGACTTAAACCACGCCTATGACAAATCAAATTGTTTGTGGAAAGGGTTTAGAAACCACGCATGAGGAAGAGTTTAAAGCTTTATCATGTGAAACAAGGAGCATTTAGATATGAACACTCTTTGGTGTGACTGGTGATGACAAGGGGAAAAAGCAACTCTCATGGGACAAAAGGGTGCTTCTGACTAGCCATGCAGCAAAGCTGCTTTTTATGGTCTGTCCTGGCAGTAGAAGGGTTTTTTAATGTTATGTAGCTCATGAGCTACGTAAGGCGATATGGAAATGTAGGAGATGGGACTGTGCGTAAAGTCACCTTCTCAGTCTGGTTTTAGCACCTATCAGGTCTGCAAGATGCGGTCCCCCAGTCTCATCACTCAACATCCACACCTTCCTGAAGATAGGTATTTAGGTGCTTTATTTGAAGAACAGAAAGGTCACCTGTCTTTTATATCTGTTTATCCAGGATGCAGGAAGACCAAGCTTATTTCTACTTAGTCTGAGAGTTTTCACCCTGCCTCCCATGAAAGTTTCCTAATCAACACCAGCCTCTAGGCTACATTGGACAGCATTCCTTCTCTCTGCTTCCTGATTAAACTGTTGCTTACATAAGGGGGAAAAAAAGTTTCATTTGTGAAAAGAAGAAAACCAGAATGGGGGTCATATGTTGCAGTCCCTAAAACATAAACATTTCCATGTGTTCCAGGGACTGGAAATCCCTGTCTTCAGTTGAAAGCCCTGAGCACTGGACTTCCTAATAATGTTCAGTTTTCTGAAACAGTAAGTCTCTCTTCTTTTTTCCTTCACAGGCTACTTTGTCTTTACAGTAGCCTATTAACTAAAACATACTTCCATCACATTAACTTCTTCAGACTGAGGAGGAAAATCAGCCTGGGCTTTCCACATCCTGCAAACATGATCTATAGAAGAACATCAGTTTAACCATTATCTCTTTGTCCAGTCACAGTTTAAAAAAATGCAGAGAAAACCCCACCATTGCCTTTTATACAGAACCTCAACATACAGGCTTGTATGAGGCGCTATGAGAACATCTAGGCAATGAAGCCTCTCTTGCAGGCTAAGGACGAGAAGCATCTACTCACTTCATCCCAGTTGGGTTAGGACTGTAGACGAGTACAAATTGAGGCTGAGTGTGCCTGGCCATGGGTGAGGGCAGAACTTGGGGCTACTGTGACCGTGGATTCACCCTTTTAAGTAACACAAGGCAAACAGGAAGTTTTAAGTTTCCACCCAAGACGCTTTCAGAGTTCAAGTTGCTCCATAGTTGGGCAGCAGTTGAACAGTAACATTTTAGATCATGAATTTGAATGCAGGCACCCTCATTGTGCTTCAGTTGCATTATAAACCTCTCTGCTTTTCCCTCTGCATTACCCATAATGATGAATTTCTATTGCTATTGTATAAAACAGTCTAAGTTTTATTAGGTTTTAACATTTGTGATTTGTTTTATATAAATCTGTTTAGTACCTTATTAAGGGCATGATACTAACTGTTTTGCAGTCCTTTGACTTAACTAAGCTCTGGATGAAGTACTACATTCTTATCCAGTGACATTGTACCTCCAGATGCTATTTATATATAGTTCCAGACATTCCATAAACAAAATTTGAATGATAACTGTTATTATAGCATGTTTGCTTACTTCATATGCTGTAGGAATGCATGCCAGTGACATTAGTTAGTGATTATTTTCATAGACAAGAGGCTTTCTGTTATCACTGGTCATGATTAAAGAGTCAAGAAAGAGTTGAGCTACTGTTACAGATCCTGCCTGCTGCCTCTGTGTTTTTGCGCATTTCAGATGTCATGATTAATCCTCCCTCCCCTTCATTCCCAGAAATACATTTGAAAATGACTTACCAGTGATTGTGCGAGTATTTTAAGCTTTTCCTTTTGTTTGGAAGCTGCTGTTGCTATGCCATCATTTACATTACATTTTATTTAGGTGGGTGTTATGATATGATTGGACAGTTTAATAGGCTCATCCCATTGTGCACAGTGTTCTGATGGTGCCTGACCTCATTTCAGTTACCTGGCAATCGCTATACAAAAGAGAAATGTTGGCTTCCACTTGGAAGTGAGCAGAAATACTATCCTTGATGACTCTGTGTGCTTACATAGTGCAAAGAACTGCCGTGAAGGAAAGCAGTTCAGCTCAGTTTAATTACCTTTGATTACTTTTGTACTTACGGGCAGAGAACAATTTTGTTGGTCATTATTTTTATTTACAATTAATTTTTAGATTTTATTTATGTGTGGTGTCCAGGTGCCTTCAGCCATGGAATCCTGAAAGTCCCCAATCTTGTAAAAACTTATGCCGGTGCTCAGCTAACACATGTTAATTTAATGTCATTTTAATGTTGCTATTCACAGTGACTGTTAAACAAGGATGTAAGGTTTGCTTACTGTTGGTGTGTCAAAATAAAATCCACAACCACTAGAACTTTGAAAAGCAATAGTAAGCAAGAAACTTCATTTATAAAAACTTTATGGGTGAATTAGTTACAGATTTAAACGCATACTTGTACAATATGAAAATAATTGATTATATATTAAATATTCTTTTATAGTGAATTCCAGTTATTTTTATATGATTTGTTGTTATATAGCAAAAGTCTCAAATAAATCCTTCTGCAACTCAAGTGCGGTACTTGTATTTTTCATAGTGTGCTGTGGACTATGTTCGCAGCCTGTACGAAAGTTAAAATGTATTTATTTCCTACCAGCAAAACTGTTTCATAAAGTTAACTGAAAAAAAACCCCAAAATTCCGGGGCAGATTTAAGTTGTGACTAGTAAACAAATTAATAACCCTAAAGTGAAGTTCATCAGTCTAGTCTTAAAGCATTACTATGCTTTTATTTTCTGGCAGAGTTTTTCGTACTGTGCTAATTTCTCCTCAGTCTAGAGGCATTTCCCCACTAGCCCCATAGGCATGATACCCTGTAGGATCAAATGTTTACAACTTTCATTGGAATTACGAGTATTCATCTGTTATAAAAACCAGTCTCATTTTATGTGGTTTTGGTAACTTATGGATGTGTCTTTCTCTGGGAGTAGCCAGGAATTCCCTTACACTTGGCTTCAGTCTGCGCTGCAAGTATTCTTTATTCTAGTCGTGGCAGTTGCCATTTCTGAACAAAATATTAGTGCCTGTGCTCCCAGTTCAAGGCCCGTTACTCACAAATTACATTTTTCTGGTTTTTTTAATGTCTGTCCTGGGACTAATCATCTCTAAATTAGCTTCATTATCTTACACAACACTTTGATGGAGGAATTAGACCAGCTGTGAAGAAGCTGTAGTTTGGCACCCATTCCAACTCCCACCAATTCCAACTCTAGCTTCTCTCCGATTTGCAATACTACTACTGCCTTGGTTTCAGTTCTTTATTTCAGTTCTAGATCCTCTTCCTCTGATGCAAGACAAGGTTAGTAAAGACTCTAGCAGCAAGTTTCATCTTGTAATTCTGTAGTTTGTTGTAATTGTTCAATCGGCCTGATAAACCAGCGTGGTGGTTTTTTGTTCCTCCCACCCAAGGTTGTGAACTTCTCTTTGGAACAGAGCAGGGAATGGAGCAAGTAAATTCCTTGTCCGTGGGAAGACGGAATGGTACAGATTTGGCCATCATCTTGACCATATCTGTACTGTTTCTGAGGATGCTCTAAAGCCATCTTAAGGATGTCTCAGTGTACGTCAGCTCATTGCTGGCTCTGCTACCAGACTTCTAAGACTCTTGCAATTCTCCAGCTGCATCCGCTCAGTGTACAGCACGCAATCTCTTTTAGGCCTTTGTCAGATGGCTATAAAGGCCCTTCTGTCTTGCCTTATACCATATTCACCCACTCCATAAGACCTTCTGTATAACCTAAAAAAAAGGGGTTCTCAGCCTGATGGCAATAAATCACAGTCTTGCTGTACCAATACCTGATAGAGGTAACCAGTTTAGGGGATCGGTTAGGCGGAAGATGAGAGAAGGATGAGGAGGTTTCCTCTAAAGGTGTAAACAAGGAGAATGGTGAAGGCAGTGACAATAGGGGCAGCAACATCATCACGGCCCTACTGTCAGCATGTTAGCAGAATCAGCCAGGCAGCCACCCATCCACCTCTGCACTACCAGGGACTGCCTGCTCCTGGGAGAGACGACAACCCTAGGAGATCTCCAAGAAGGACAGAGGTAGTAACTAATGCACGTAGATGATCCACAAATAACGACAACAGCTCAGCAGAAACACAGCCTGTCACAGGACCCTGAGGGATAGACCAGCCCATCCAGTTCTCCTTAGCATACCTCAGGAGTGAAGCACCTTGACAGACTGGCCAAGGCTGAACACAGATGGCTTTCCTAGAGAGAAGAAACATTAGCAAAATCTAGATCCAGGCTTGGTATGTGGAGGCAGATGTAAAATAAATGTGCCTCTCTAGCCTGTGGAGATGTTCAGATAAATGCAGAACAAAATAAAAAAAATTCAGGACCTGTAACCCTACTGTCTTCAGACCTTCCCCATGAATTCAATAAAGCATCCTTTACCACATTCTGTAACAAAAGAAATGCAAGACCTCCCATGCTACAAATGAAAATAAAAAGAATCATGGAATGGTTTGGGTTGGAAAGGACCTTTTAAAAATCATCTAGTCCAACCCCCCTGCTACGGGCAGGTACATCTTTCACTAGACCAGGTTGCTCAAAGCCCCATCCAACCTGACCTTGAACACTTCCAGGGATGGGGCATCCACAACTTCTCTGGGCAACTTGTTCCAGTGTCTCACCGCCCTCATCAAAAAATTTCTTCCTTATATCCAATCTAAATCTACCCTCTTTCAGTTTTAAACTGGTACTCCTTGTCCTGTCACTACAGGCCTTGGTAGAAAGTGTCTTTTTGTCTTTCTTTTAAGCCCCCTTTATATATTGAAAGGCCACAGTGAGGTCTAGAATCATGGAATTGTTTAGGTTGGAAAAGACCTTTAAGGTCATCCAGTCCACCTGTAAACCTAACACTGCCCAGTCCACCACTAAACCATGTCCCTAAGCAACACATCTACACCTCTTTTAAATACCTCCAGGGATGGTGACTCAAACACTTCCCTGGGTAGCCTGTTCCAAAGCCTAACAACCCTTTCGGTGAAGAAATTTTTCCTAATATCCAATCTAAACCTCCCCTGGCACAACTTGAAGCCGTTTCCTCTTCTCCTATCGCTTGTTACTTGGGAGAAGAGACCAACCCCCACCTCACTACAACCTCCTGTCAGGTAGTTGTAGAGAGCAATAAGGTCTCCCCTCAGCCTCCTCTTCTCCAGGCTAAACAACCCCAGCTCCCTCAACCTCTCCTCATAAGACTTGTTCTCCAGACCCTTCGCCAGCTTCGTTGCCATTCTCTGGACACGCTCCAGCACCTCAATGTCCTTCTTGCACTGAGGGGTCCAAAACTGAACACAGGATTCGAGGTGCAGCCTCACCAGTGCCGAGTACAGGGGCACGATCACTGCCCTGCTCCTGCTGCCCACACTATTCCTGATACAAGGCAGGATGCTGTTGGCCTTCTTGGCCACCTGGGCACACTGCTGGCTCGTGTTCAGCGGCCTGTCAACCAACACCCCCAGGTCCTTTCCACCGGGTAGCTTTCCCCAGAGCCTTCTCTTCTCCAGGCTGAAAAATTCTCAGTTCTCCGAATTCTCTTAGCCTTTCTTTGGAGCAGAGGTGTTCCAGCCCTCTGATCATTTTCACAGCCCTCCTCTGGACTAGCTCTAACAGGTCCATGTCTGTCTTGTGCTGGGGACCCTGGAGCTGGACCCCCAGAACTGGAACTCCAGGTGGAGTCCCACAAGAGCAGAGTAGAGGGGGAGAATCACCTCCCTCAACCAAGCCCAGAGCTACAGGCTTGTACAGATCCACAAAGCTTCCCCTGCCCTGGGTATAGTTCAGCAGCACTCAAATTGAATGCACTGCCCCAGCCTGTCTCCTGTAGAACCATTCCTCTGTCTGTGTTGTCCAGATTGGGAACTCACACACCTGGGGATCTCACCAGCTGCGTAACACAGCTGGCCCAGCCAGCTGCAGTACATCCATCCACAATGCAATTTAAGGTCAAATACAACTGGGGCCACAGGTGGAGGCTGCACAGTCCACCCCATGTGCCATAGGTTTGTAGCACCACTTGTTCTCCACCTGCTTAGGCTGCTGAGGGAGTGTTTTACATTAATCATATGTGTACTACAGCTCTTGCTTCAGCATTTTCCTTTCAAGAAGCTTTTGTCTTTAGCACGCTGGAAGATGATGCATATGTCAGCATGGCATGCCCCCTACTGCTCTATCTTGCAGCAAAGGTGGTGCTGCTGCTGAGTGGCCTGTCTTAATCTTGACCTTCAGTCCACAGTGATCACACAGAGGCTGGATACCACAAACAAGTCAGTTGCAGAAGCACTCATCAACATCATCTAACCAGGCAGCGAGCAATCTGGGTTGGGAGCTTGTGCAAAGCCATTTGCTTTGTAGCTCAGGCTGCAATGCAGTGCAGGAAACCATGTTTTGCAAGGGTGGCCTGCGGTTAGGTCAACAAGCTACATGTTCAACTCTACGAAGAGTAAAATTCAGGTATAGGCCCAACATTCATCCTTCCACTTCTCACGTAGCCAGTATGTTGAAAAAAGGCCCCTTACTCTGTTCTAGGGACCATACACCTGTGTCTCCCCCTCCTCTCCCCAACCTGACATTGGGTTAAAGACAGGCATGGACATTCAGTAGTGCATGTGCCAGGCCAGTAGTGACAGACTGGGACCAGGCTGCAGTAGATGACTACCCAGAAGCCAAAAAGCCCAATGCCACCAGATAAAAAGTGCTACTCCTTGAAGAACCAATCACATCTGCATGCAGGGTGAAACAAGTCATAGCTGAATACGAATGGCACGTGCATACCTCTCACCATAGTGCTGAGAAATTTCTTGAGCTTTCCAAGAGGTTCTTTCCCCATACCCAGCTGCACAACTGGAGCAATCTTCAGTTGTATTGAAAATAACAAGGATAAAGAACTTCACTTCTGGGAGGATAATATAGCTTTAAATTTGCATGTATAGTAATTATGTATAGCTATTGTTCTGTATGTATGCAAGTCATAATTTACAGTTACCAAACCAGATCCCATTTCCCCTGCAAGCTTTATCTTTCTACCTCTTCTGCCAGAACTGATGGTGCAGCTGAACTCAACACCCTATATCAACCGTTAACCCACTCACCCAAAAGACAGCGCTCCTTCAAAGGGGTATGTTTCACACAGAAAGGCTCTTACTGGAAATGGCAGGGTGAACAACATAAGGATAAGTTAGGAGAATCAGGTGCCCCAGTCATCTTTCCACTTCTCATCCTCCTCTTTTCTTTTAGTCAATGTGTAAAAGATAGAACGATCTTCTTTCAGCTTTGTTCTCCTAGTTGAGTACAGGAGTACAGAATCTCTACACGCTATCTCAATTTAATCTTCCCCCTTACCTTCTTGTCTTCACGTCTCCCTGTTGCCTCTTCATAAATGAAGGAAAGCAGGACCTCCTGTGCTGAGGGGCATGGAAGGAAGAAAAGAGGAACCTTTGCAATAGCAGGGTTAGGGAGCAGTAAGGTTCCTGCTTAATTTCTCTTCTCAGCTCTTGCCACATTGAAACTTCTCACAGAAACCTCAGAGACCCGGGTGCATGCTTTTTTCTGTGATGTGTCAGCACCATTTCACCAGTCTCACAAACTTGTACCACACACCTATTATTCTCAGGCAGGTGGGAACCCAGCATCACTGGTACTGAGGAAGCAGAGGAAATGCAACACGGAAACATCTACTGTTCAGAAGTTCTTCAGATTTGGACTACGTCAAAAGGTAAAGTTGTCATTGTCATGTTAAGTCTTTAATAATAGATCCTTGTTTTCATGCCCCCCCCCTCTTATGGATGGTCTTGAATTCCCTTCCCATCTCAGTTTTAGATGGTAAGGCATGAGTTGGACTTGAACTCTCAACGTATTTGCAGGGACAAAAATAAGATAACAAACACCCAAATTTTAGAAGACTGGTAATGTTGCCTTCAGATTTCATTAACAAAAAGTTTCTTTAATCAGAAATAAACAGATTAATAGACTTTTCTGCCACAAGGTCAGATGGAAAAGGACTGGTGATCAATTCATCTATCAACGAGTGTCAGTGTCTTAAGTTCTACTTTCCTTTTGAGAATCAGTTCAGATTTACAACATGCAAAATGCACTGTTTTAGCACACTTAACATGCATGAAAAAAAGTCTAAAATACTATATATTTATTTTAAGCCTTTAATTTTTCCTTAGCTTTTATTTTCAGAATGAAAGGACAGTGGGAGTTGATGCGTGCACAATTTTCATGCAATGTGACAAAGCTGATGGCACTGAAGTCAATATTGAGATTCCCTTTACAGTTATTACTACGTTCAGTAGCCCCTAGGGTCCTACTTAGAAATATGGACTGCATTATTCAAGGAACCAAATATGTATCAATAAAAGCTTGTCTCATCTTGGGTTTAGTGTAAGAGAAATGGAAACAGAAAAGTACAGGGTGTGAACAAGTGCTTTCTGCACAAACTAATAGCCTGTCTTTTTAGCCTTCTACTCTAAAGGTCTAGGATTTGATTAGCAGCACAGTTTCCTCAGTACCCTTCTTATTACTATATTTTAGAGTTAATTTTCTATGCCACACAGCTGGACCTCAACATGAATGATTCAGATGCTGCCTTTGACTCAGCACAGCCAAGAAAATCTGACGTGACAGCCACAGAATGCAGGGACTACTCCTTTCCTTGTGACCTCCGATGATAACTCTGAAGTCTGTAAGGTAAAAGCAGGTATCCAGTGTTCTTTGCTTACCATCTTAGCTAACAAGGTAAGCTAGTATTTACTGGGGATGGAACGGCAATTTTGTTCCTTTATGAATAATTTGCTAAATTTGATCTATGCTTGGTTTGGCAACTAGTCATCTCCATGGGATACCAGAAGTAATTCTGGCAAAGAGGTTTCTTTACCCAAGAAGTACTGGGGCTGTTTGAGCTACACTGATATCCAAAACAAGTACCGAAAAATGCAGAAACCTCTTATATTAAAGTCGACTGGTAACCTCCAAATAACCC
>WEKW01029295.1:29805-79696 GCA_013389905.1 Sula dactylatra | reverse complement strand
TTAACTATCCCAGCTAAAACCATGACACCCACCCACCACAGCTAACTTGCTGGCACAGTCAGGATTTTACCTTCATTACGAGCTTATACAGCGTTCTCGTTCCCAAACACTGCCAACCTCCCCCCGCCTCCCCCAGTTTTAAGTGTATATTCACAACTGCATGATCCTAACCCTAGAGGCTCTCTAGACATCTTGACTGCTACATCTTTATATTGGGGTATCAGAACAAAGCTCAACTTCAGATTCATCTCCCAATCTAAAGGCTTTAAGAGAGCCAAATGAAATTAAAAGAACATCAGATTTTGAATTACCAACCCAGTAGTACCACTGTGTAACTGCCTGTGTCTTCCTACTTTGGGAATAGAAGCACAATCTCACCAGTACTGGTGTTACCAACCAACATGAATTTCCCCTTCCAGTAAATCTTATCACTTCCTATAAACGTAACAAAAATTGAACACAGTTTTGAGTCTTTGTTTCAGCAGAGCTAGCAAGAAATACCGCTTCCAGTTCATGTTGGCTGATGCGTATACAATGATGACTGTTGTTCCAGGGTGCTTGTGCAAGTTCTAACAATCCTCCATCATAATGGTTCGGTCAAGACTGCACATACAGAGGTTTTAGTGGTTTATTTCTTAGAAGGAAGGTTCACGTACTGTCTTCTGTTGAAGTGAAAATCTATCACGTTCTAGCCCTTGTCAAAGACCCACAATGTTTAAATGAAAGGAGAATGGTAGAAGAATAGAAGAAAAAAACTGGCAAATAGTTACCTCATGAGTTCAAAGAAATATGATAAATAATTAGGCACCAGACTGCATTTTTTTTTAATAAAGGAATACAAAGGCTAAGAAATAAGCATTTTTAATGACAAATTTTTTTAATTACTTTTTTTTTTAATTCCAAAAAATCAGCAAATTCAATCAGTACTTACAACCCCAAATTCTCATTTTGGAGATAATACCATCAGGAAATTTATTAAAGGTTAAAGGCTCCTTACATATTACTATTCCCTTCACCGGGTGTATTCAGCACAGGATATGGAAAACTGGGAAAACATTTTGCAGTTTAGTTTTGTGTAGTACTTCTCCTGACTTAATCTTCTGTGCCTCAACCATGCCAAATATGCCCCATACCTAGGGACATCCAAGGAACATCAGACAAGGGGAAGGGAAGGAACCTGGGAGAACACAGAATCATGCTGATCCAGTATAATGCCTAAAAAAGGCAGTAAACATGGGAGGGGTTGTATTCACAGCTAGGCAATGAGGAAGGAATAAAATCCCTTTGGAAGACAGATTTCTTTGTCTCCATCGTAGAATTTTATACAGCGTATAAATCGTAGAATTTTATACTGTGCGCTGGGACAATACCTTCTTAGGACAATTTGTTCAGTCCATCTCTCTATATTTAAAAATGGCCTTTCTTATTTTGAACAGAGTGATGGTACTAAATGGAAGAAGGACCCTTGAGATTTCCCAGTTTGCGCTGACAGTATCCCATTATTTTAATCTAAGGTTATCAATAAGCTTGAGTTGCAAGTTTTGGTTTTATGGGTGTTTTAGTGGCAAAGGGGAAAAGAAATGATTCTAAGTATAAAAGGAAGATGAATGCTAAGAAAGGGGAGGACCTACTGGTTCTTGACTTGGACCATGTGAAAAGTGTTCCTCTCTCTCTTTTTCAAAGAGAGCCCTATGTGGTCAGAACCGGATGACGTACCAATTCGCGACCGAGATCCTCCAATTTTTCCATATCTGTGAGGCATCCAGCCCCTCCTCTGCTGAGAAGCCTAAAGTCCACAGTGCATTTCTCAGCAGGTAGCTCTGACCTCCCCAAAAAAGGAAGTATGAAGATGTGCATTGTGACTCAGATGCTTGATGGAGTCCTTCACCCTCCAAACCTGAAGCCAGATATTAATACAATTCCAGTGAGTTGATAAGAAAAAAAAGGATTTCAAGGAGAAAAATGGTAAGTAAATGGACTTAAAGGCCAACACAGGGGGAGCAAGCTGGTGACATCGCTACATTCAGTGTCTGCTTTGGACCGCAACATACACGTGTTTGCCTAGCAAATATTCAAGCCAGGCTAGCAGGTTTGCTGGTATATGAGAAAACAGCTCAGCTGTGTGTAACTGAAAGTCCAAAACATCAATACTTCCCTCTAAACAAGCGCAGAGTGGGAAGACGTATGAAAAATAAATTCCAATTACTAAGTTTCACTTGCATACCAACACCTGGTGATGAAATCTTGAAGTCCCAAAAGTAAGAAAACCTCATTGACCGTGGGGGTCAGTGAGAGTTTTGTCCACAGTTGTAATAGCTGGGCTCTCATTAAGGTACTAATGTAATTCAATCAATGGTCAAGAAGGCAAAACAGAAGAAATGAACAGAAAAACCTTGTTGCGTTGCTGGAGCTCTCACAGTTCTCTCATGCAGCCACCCAGTTTTCATTTGTGGCTCCACAAAGCGCACACCACTGCTGCTAGCAGGTGAACAGAAGCATTACTGAGTTCAGGAAAGGGAACTTGAGAGACCGTAAAATACAGCTGTCTTGTCCCAAGTGCTGCAGGGATCAGAGCCTAAGAGGTCAGCGAAATGATTAAAAGAAAACCAGTGACCATAAGAGAAACACTCCCATAGCTGTAAAAATAGTTCCCACCCTACTGAATCACAAAATATTTTATTAATTCTAACATCAATTTCATCAGTCCAGCCCACAGAGACAAAACTTTAAAGGTGCTCACAAAACCATTCCATTTACATGGGTTTAGAAAGACCTTGGAAGAACCTACATATGCATCTCCTACAGGCAGAAACCCTCCCCCCACACCCTAATCATATAAATAGATATGCAAAAACGACATGAGCTTATGAGGACTCAAAGAAAGAGCTGTACATTTTTTTACAGAAAACATGAACAAAGGCAAATAATGGTAGAAATCCCAAACTAAATGAAACAGGTGCCAAGACTTCTGGAGGAAAAAGGCTGAAATCTTCATGCTTCCACACATAAGCATACCTCCAACTGATACAGAAAGAAACTTTCCTTATGAGCCAAAACCCTTTTAATCAACATTGCAATGATGATGGTCAATGGCCAAATACATCGTTATATACACTACTTGTCTGATTGGGTAAGGCAGATCCTGCACACCACAACAGAAAACATCTTGTACCGGTGCAGATTAAACCCCATGTTTCCAATAGGGCTGTATGTGCTCACATGAACAAGTTATCAGAAAAGGAGTTCCCAGACAAAATGCAAGTTACATCTAAAAGAATTATTTTTGTATTAATATCAGCTGCATATCATTATCAATTAGTTACAAAACCATTTTTGTTTATACAATAATTTTATATGAACCATTTAAACATTTACAATTTAATGAAAGATATAATTTCTTAGATTCATTTCTCTAACTGTAATTTTGAAATTTGTCAACAGAATTATTGCTACGTCTGATCTCACAAGTTTTATGCATGTTGAAAATCCACATAATGTTAAAGTAAGTAGTGCAGTCTGGGACACAGCCACATAGCTAGATCCATGTGAATCTAAAGAGCTTTTCCCAGAGCATCACCTTTAAATATTGTTGCCTTATTTCTTTAAGAGACATGAGAAAATCCCCATTTTAATCCCCAGACTTAAGCATGATTAGAAACTCGTCAAGTGCCATGAGCATCTAAAATTGTCGCAACATTTAATGTATACTGTTGACAAGCATGTGCAATCTGTATGCATCTAGATTGCTATTTGTGCAAAAGACTGACTCTGCCTTCATGTGCAAATCCACACTGTCTTCAGCAAGGGTTTTGTGGCAGTCACTTAGGGCAGAATCTGTCCTACATTTACCTTCTTGGTATTTAAGAAACAAGAAGAATTATTAACTACTCTCTGTTAAAAGGCCCAACTGCAGAATGTTTTAGTAGAAAAATAAACATTTTAAGTTATTGGCAGATAACATTAGTGCAATTATTTTGACTGCCTTACTTTCACACAGTAGATTAAAAAAATATATTGTCACTTGTGAAAAGAACCTAAGACACTTCAGAAGCAGTTATGTAGCTGCCAAATAAAGAGAAAAGAGGAGCAGGTTCTGTGGCATGATATAACCACAGCACTTACTTTATGTAGCTCTCAGTACTTAGTGCCTTTTAATGCTCCGGAAAACAAAATCCAAGGCTTGTAAACTAATGACAGTTCTTTCCATACAAAAATATATCACTTATACGATTTTCAACAGGCTGACTAACTGCTGACTAGAAAGAGAACATTTTCATATTCAGCTATATCCTAGATGACATCTGGATCAACTTCTTTCTCTGAAGAACCATTTTTGGTAGTCCGAGTTGGTACACGGTCGTAATAATGGTGCTGGGTTACCATTGTAAGCATTTGATTCGGCTTGCACGCACTTCTGGGTGTGTAGATGAAACAAAGTACCATCCTACAAAAGACAGAAATAATCTTTGCTTTTCAGGTCTTAAAAGTTACAGGCTTATCACTGTGTTTTAAAAACAACAGAAGATATTTCTATCACACATATCCTCCTCATGCAGCCATGCAGTGAAGCCAAAATGCCTAACTTGAGGATCTCTGAAACTTTATCAAAGACCCTGCTTTTAAACTTAGATTAACATTGCTTTAGAGTGATTCGTGCCTGTAAAGGTTGTGCTAACTTCACTCACTTTTGTTGCCTTTTGTTACTGCACCAGAATATGGGCAGAGAAAAACCAAAGCCAAGTACAGGCATTACCCAAATTCACCAACTTATTGTACATCTTACAAGTAAAATGTAGATGTTTTTAGTGAAGTGTAGACGTTGGATATATTTTTAGCAAAAAATTTTCCCGTTTCTTCACAGGGTATATTTTTAGTGGAAAAGACAAAATAATCTAAGCATGCCCCTTGCCTGCAGATATGTGTGAAGCTGGCTTGCTTTGCTGGAGGTCAGCACAGCTGCCTCGGCCTCCACAATCAGATTCCCCAGAGAACACATTTTGAAGCCTCAGGCCCTCCTATTGCAGGAATCTCTAGGAACATTTTATCTCCAGTTCATGTCACTTGCTCCAATCTGGGAGCGCTGTCAACTAGGATGGTGAGCTGCAAAAAGGTGGCGAGTCCAACTGTGGAGAGGTGGCCTGCTCCGAGACCCTTCCTTCCCATGTGACATTCCCACACATAACCATTTCCAAAGCCTCTGACAGCCTCAAAAGAAAAACGCCGACACCTTGTTTCTGAGCTTAAGCCTGACTCCTCTGAAATTCTGCTCTTCTGTCGTCAGGAATGTCACACTAATTACACCTTGAGCCACAGCCCCTGATGCCCAGTGGTGCGCGCTTGCTCATGGGCTTGCTGACAGACTTAGTTGCTGAATGACCTTCCTGTTTCTGTCATGATAATTCAAATTTTTGAGTGGACTAATCAATATCTGCCTCACTCATTTTTGACTCAGTGACCATAAGAACTTAATTCTTGCCAGGCTGATGGGAAGGCTGTTCAAATCTTTGATTATGCTACATCCATAAGAACAGCTTTTCCAGTGTCTGACACTTCTCCACACAAAGGAAGAGAAATGCAGTACTGACACCTCACCCATCACCTGCCTTGAAAGGTAGGGACTGGTGATTTTGATTTAATGCCACAGAAAAGGAACCAGAGCACAGCAGTATGCTCAAATCACACAGACACAAACTCTGCCACCTGTCACTGGTGGTAGTATCTAAGCATGAAATTTGTCAACCATGGAGCCTGTAGAGTTTAGATGCATTATGCAGATACATTATGTAAATATACCATTTTGATATATTATGTGACCTTTTCCCTTAGCCAGATAATAACACTCCAGAACCTGACCAAGGCTATCATTTTTCATCGAATTTATTTTCTCAGGCATCCAGGAACTCCTTTAGAGATTAAAAACTACTGAACACAAGGTTTTTTTAAGATCATGTTATGTTTATTAATATACTTCACACTTCTCAGTATTTCTCCCCTCTGGGAGTAGACATTAAGCTTGAAGAAGAGAGGTACAGATTTGCTGAGTCCCCACAGCCAGTAAAATGTGTTCTGTGTAGGGGTAGGAGTAGGGCACAGGTATTTTTTGATCACAGAATCATTTAGGTTGGAAAAGACCCAACCGTAAAACTAATACTGACAAGCCCACCACTAAACCCTGCCCCAAAGCACCACATCTACATGTCTTAAATACCTCCAAGGATAGTGACTCCACCACCTCTCTGGGCAGCCTGTTCCAGTGCCTGAATGCTCTTTCAGTAAAGAAATTTTTCCTAATATCCAATCTAAACCTCCCCTGACACAGCTTGAGGCCATCTCCTCTTGTCCTATCGCTTGTTACTTGGGAGAAGAGACCAACACCCACCTCACTACAACCTCCTTTCAGGTAGTTGTAGGGAGCGATAAGGTCTCCCCTCAGCCTCCTCCAGACTAAACAACCCCAGTTCCCCCAACCTCTCCTCACAAGACCTGCTCTCCAGACCCTTCACCAGCTTCGTTGCCCTTCTCTGGACACGCTCCAGCACCTCAATGTCCTTCTTGTACTGAGGGGCCCAAAACTGAACACGGTATGCGAGGTGCGGCCTCACCAGTGCCGAGTACAGGGGCACCATCACTTCCCTACTCCTGCTGGCCACACTATTGCTGATACGAGCCAGGATGCTGTTGGCCTTCTTGGCCATCTGGGCACACTGCTGGCTCACGTTCTGCCACCTGTTGACCAACACCCCCAGGTCCTTTTCCGCCAGGCAGCTGCTGATGGTGCATCGAATTACAGAACTAAAAATTACATTGCAGAAAAGCCCAGGGAGCACTTCTGGTGTTCACGGGGAGGGTCAAGAGAGATGGTTTGCAGAGGAGAAGCAGGAGCTGTTCAAAAGCACAGGACAGTGTAAAATAATGGTAGTATATGAAGTGTCAGGGATACATAGTGGTATAAATACCAGAAAATAAAAGAAGTCAATGAAAGGAGAGCAAAAGTATGCCAGCCATAAGACTGCCTGGGGAAGGGGTATGGAGGCACCTCAGTTCTCAGGAGAAGATAGTAGGGGTGGGATGTGAGAGAGAACTGAGCAGAACACAGAAAGCTCTTGGTGTGGACAGGGAGAAGACAGAGCTCTGTCAACCCTCCCAACTGCTCTGAGGTTAAGAAAGGCACTTTCCTTCCTTTCATCTTCCTATTCTTATGACTGGCATACTCTTTACCTGCATGT
Source organism: Sula dactylatra (assembly GCA_013389905.1). Taxonomy (NCBI): domain Eukaryota; kingdom Metazoa; phylum Chordata; class Aves; order Suliformes; family Sulidae; genus Sula; species Sula dactylatra. The sequence goes on along the minus strand of WEKW01029295.1, from coordinate 72,470 downwards.
TGCTGCTACCCTGTTCCACATTCAGATATTAAAAGCCAAGATAGCATATTTGTCCCAGAGATTTACGCTGACGTTGTGGCCTGCGTGACGTGTGGGCAGAAAGACAAAAAGAAAAAACACCAACAATTCTCCTCCAACTCCCAAAAAACCAAACCCAAAACAAAGCAGGCACACTTACCTCTCTGAAAACAAACTTCTGGTTTTCAGGAACGCTGTGGATGTTTTCTTGACACAAGTACATTGTCAAGTAGTCAGTCCCTGAATCCACTGCCGCACAGACTTCTGGCTGTCGGGTGTTGTAACGTATTTCATTATGGGATGTGTACTCAAAAAACTACAAACCCAAGAGAAGAAACAAAGGACAATAGCCATTTCATATGTACATAAGAAAGTATTTATAAGGAGGATATACTAAGATATTATAATTAAGTTCACATATTAAAGTTGCTATTGTGGAGAGAAATTCTGCTAAAAATATTCAAGAAGCCTTAACTGCTGCCATTTGCTTACTAATATACAGAAAATCAATCTCACCACAGCCCTGCATTTCAGTAGGAAATGCTGAATAAATTCCCTGGAAAACAGACGTTCCAGCATTAAAGAACTTACAAAATTTGACTGTAATATTCTACTTTCACATTCTAGATCATCCTTAAAAATAGCATGGAAACTAGTTTATAGCCTGACATTATGCCTTCTTAATTCAGTTGTCACAAAACAATGTTACTTTTAATTAAGGAGTTGCTCACTGCATAGTTCAAATGTAGTTTGGTTAAGGTTCATTTCCAGTTACAAGATACTCAGGATGCACGGCGATAGGCATTTTATTATAAAACATTTTAAGATATTATTTGGAGCAAATCAGCTACAGCTGCTTTTAAACATGAACAGAATATTAAAGGCAATTTACTGGCTTTGCTTGTTGTACAATATTCTACAGAGGTGTTCTGAACATGCTCTAAAACATCTTGGCTTTTGTAGCAATTATGGCTGAAGACTTCCTTAAAATTTTTACATTTATCATGGGCACATGCCAAATTTTGGACTTCATTAAAGAGCGGCAGAGTTTGAGAGTTGTTTGCATTTAGCACGCTTGTAAATAATTTAGATGGCTATAGTGCACGGATGTGTGTTTAGATCTGATTTAGATTATACTCAGTAGGGTAGAGGGGAGTTCTATACACATCAGAAAAATGCTTGTTACCAATAGTATAGCTGCATTAGTGGAAAGCAATAAAAGGATGAGGGAGAGAAGGAATGCTCATTTGTTTTGTTTCACCCCTGGCGAAGGATACTGTAAGGCTTTGTTAAGGAGGCTGTACTAATTCAGAAATGTTGTATATACTTGAACTTAACACAAAACCATCCTTAGCAACCACTAAGGCTAATTAACCTTGAAAGAAAAACTGGAAATGGGGTTTTAATGCAAACAGGACCGTGTGATTACATAGTCTGCAGTCATCCATTTGCAGGTGTAAGAGCTATGATCTAGACTACAGTGATGGTAGTTGTTTCATGAAATCTCCTCTGTCCCTCCTTTTATGGCAATCAGGAATTTCTCTGCCAAGGTGGCTGTCGCAGCTGTACACAGCCCAGTGTTGTCCACTGCATCAGCTTGTGGAGCTCCATGGCTTTTCTTTGGGCAGTGATGCAAGTGATCCCCCACAGAACTAACCTGTTCACCATCATTCATTTGTGGTAAGCCACAAAGGGAAGTGAGTGTTTCGAGAAAACAATTTCAAGTTTGGAGTCTACCTGCTGACATAACACCCAGAAGACTCTTATTTCCCCTTGAAACCTATTGCTAGGAACTGTTTCTATGATGTAGGCTGCACTGCCTTTATGGCATTTACCTTATGCCAAAAATATCTCATCATCAACAGAAGTCAAATGTGATAATATTGGCCCAATTTTTTTCAATTATTATTATTATTTTTTACCCCAATAGGCAGGGGCTGTTCCCTGGCCTTCAGACTTTAGTTTGCAGGTTTAGTATCAGATTGGCACATGGAAAGCCTGCTACTTTAGGCACCACAGTAAGCTGGAAGGGCACTCATTTTCACAGAATCACAGAATGGCAGGGGGTGGAAGGGACCTCTGGAGATCATCTCATCCAACCCCCTGCTTGAGCAGGGATACCTAGAGCAGGGAGCACAGGTCTGCGTCCAGGCAGGTTTTGAATATATCCAGAGAAGGAGACTCCACAACCCCTCTGGGCAGCCTGTTCCAGTGCTCTGTCACCCTCACAGTAAAAAAGCTTTTTTTCCCATGTTTAAGTGGAACTTCCTGTGTTCCAGTTTGTGCCCGTTGCCCCTTGTCCTGTCGTTGGGCACCACTGAAAAGAGTCCGGCCCCATCCTCTTGACACCCACCCTTCAAATATTTATAAGCATTGATAAGATCCCCCCTCAGTCTTCTCTTCTCCAGGCTGAACAAACCCAGGTCTCTCAGACTTTCCTCATAAGAGAGATGCTCCAGTCCCCTGATCATCTTGGTAGCTCTCCGCTGGACTTGCTTGAACAGTTCCCTGTCCTTCTTAAACTGGGGGGCCCAAAACTGGACACAGTACTCCAGATGTGGTCTCCCCAGGGCAGAGTAGAGGGGGAGGAGAACCTCCCTCGACCTGCTGGCCACACTTCTTTTAATGCACCCCAGGACACCGTTGGCCGCCTTGGCCACAAGGGCACATTGCTGGCTCATGGTCAACCTGCTGTCCACCAGCACCCCCAGGTCCTTCTCAGCAGAGCCACTTTCCAGCAGGTCAGCCCCCAACCTGTACTGGTGCATGGGGTTGTTCTTCCCCAGGTGCAGGACCTTACACTTGCTCTTGTTGAATTCCATGAGGTTCCCCTCGGCCCAGCTCTTCAGCCTGTCCTGGTCTCGCTGGATGGCAGCACAGCCTTCTGGTATATCAGCCACTCCTCCCAGCTTGGTATCGTCAGCGAATTCACTGAGGTTACACTCTATCCCTATATCCAAGTCATTGATGAATATATTGAATAGTGAATAAAGAAAAGCTTCACTCCTGCTCATTTGTGTCTGGATGGACACTTTTTTTACAGCTGCCACTTTTACAAGGTCACATTTAGAGCCTTGCTCATTAGTGGATTTATAAGATATAGCAACTCTTTTTAGCAATTTGTATTCAATATCAGTGAAAGCCTGCAAGCTGCTGATTGTACCAGATGCATCAAGAGTAGATGGAGCAGCTAGGTCAAGAGTGCTCCTTACTACTGACATCTTTCCTGAACGGTGTTTCAAGGACTTGCATCAGATTTGGAGGAGAAGAGCAAGTAAAATGGTTAATTTCTGGATAACATTAAGGATTGGGGTTACAGTATTAGCAACCAAGCACTCCTGCCTCCTTGCCCAATGAACATTATACAGTTCTTTACCCTATACTGTTTCAAATGGAATAAACACTTCAGGCTTCTTCAAGCTCCAGTAATACATGATGTAAATCTCTTCCTCCTCAAATAGTGAAGTGTATTTAGTGGTCTTTCCTTGCCCAGTGGGTTCTGTGGGCAGAAAGGAAGCATCTTCAAACCAATCCGTGGCCCAGTACCTACTGCATATTTCTTTCCTTCAGAGAACCAGAAGATTCCCTTAAGTGCTACTGGGGAACTTGATGAGGCCTTTTATCCAGTGCCTTCTGGGCAATCTACGGGATATGCTCCAGCTGCATCAGTGCTCTGTGGTGCAAGGGATGGAGGCAGATTTTGGCTACCTCACCAGACCCTGAAACACACTCTCATCCCCCTCTGGGGCTGGGTACCGCTCTTCTGCACACAGGAAGAAGTTTGTACTTGACAGGAACTTTCTGGGCAGGAGATCCAGCAGCGAGGTTACCAGGCCTGATACCCCTTTCACATAAAGCCTGAGGGCTTTGCTAATCTTTCTGTTTGCCTCTTCCTATTTGCCTCAAATTTATCAGCTGCAAATGGGAATATTGGTGAGGGTACTGTCAGACAAAGCAGGCTGCTCAGTGGTTTCCCATCCTCTTACCATGTCAGGTTGGCTTCCTGCCATCACATATAGGTCCCCACAGTACTGCTTCCCAGCCACACCAAGAAGGGCAATGGGCTTTATCGGTGTTGAATTTCAAAGCCTTTCCTTTTCTTCTACCAGGGCAGACACTTCCGCAAAACATCAGCAGCCTGAGGTGCAAGCACTGAGTAGCCAATGTTTTGCGTATTTTCTGCCTCTCTTCCATATATGCTCAGCTCCTATCACCAATGTTGTATCCTCACCTTCTTGCTATAAGGAACATGCTAATTGTAAACAGCACACAGTTAGTTTTCTTACTGGCTACCCAACAGCAATTCAAAAGGACTAAAGGGAGTCCTCTCACTTATGCCATGGATTCCAGGAAAAATAGAAACTAATTACCAGGGACCTCAGTTTTCCGAGTGTGGTTTTACTTATTAAGACATAAAATGGGAGCAGGTGCTGGACTTTATAAATAATCAAGAGCACAGAGCTCTCTCTTCTCAGCACAGTGCACACATTCAGAGGTCACTTTAAGTGGAGAATTGCTTCCAGTGAAAAAAGCTTTTGCAGTTGTCCCCTACATAAACAACCACCTGCCACTAGTGTATCATGTCAGAGGATGGGTGTACTGGAGTGTAAGACACATATGGCTGACCAAGTTAACCTTCATTAATGTTAAATCCTATCAAGATGTTTTTGGAGAATAAGTTTACTGAGCTGTACTCTGTAGAATAAACTTCATTCCTTTATACCATGAGACAGTGTGAATGTGCAGCAGAGAGTACTATTTGAGGAAGAAAGTGATGAATGGTGGAACAAACTCTGCAACTGGAGGAAGGGATGAGAAGGTGAAAACTAGAGGATTAAAAAAATGGGAGCTAGCCAGGAAAGAAGAAAGGCATGTGAAAAGGAGAAAAATGTGACCTAGTGTGGGTAGTAACTAGTGAGACGAATAAGTTGAAGAGAGAAACAGAGCAAGGGTGTTAGAGAAAGACTGGGAGCCAGCCAGCATGGAAAAAGAAAGTGTTAAATAGCATGCAGTGGAGAAACTGGAGTTGTCTGTGACGTGGTGCAGGACAGGGGACTGGAGTAAAGCTCTGTAATGAGGGTTTGCTGCTAAAGCTGTATATAGGTAGTGAGTGGAGCGATGAGAGCAGATGGGAGGAGAGCAGGCAGAAGAGCTTGGGATTAAGATGGCAGATTCCCTTCCAAGGACAAAAGAGAAGTTAAGGGCTGCCTGTTGTCAGCAAGCATCTGTGAAACTCTGTGGTAAAGTGCCTTGCTCTCCTTAGCATTGATACAACCAGAAGATGACCAACCTTGCCACCATCAGTTCCATCAGCTGACAGCGGTGGATGTACATGTGGGAGATTAGACTGTTTCAGTCCTGCCACTGTCACCTGCCAACTGAGCTAAGGAATTCACCCCACCAGGAGCAGCCTGTTACCTTTTAAGAATGACTGTCAAAAGAGCGGGGGAACAGGAAGGAAATGGAGAGAAGTGTCCTGCTGGTAGGTTTCACAGCCATTTGTGAGCCAGAAAAAGGAGATGCAAGTCCAGCAATCCTGACTTCCATTTCCCATCTCACTTGTGCTTCTAGGTCTTGTCTTGTTTTAGCCTCCCTCTGTTCCCGCACCTGCAGCTCTTCCTACTGCCCACTTATCTTGCAGCCTGTCAGCCCTACTCACGTCCCCATTTGCCAGCTGGTATCTCTGCTCCCACGTTCAGTCCCCCTGCCCCTTTCCACTAAAGAGGTATTCAGTGATTCTGCTTGTTTCACACTCCTTTCCCGTAGCTCCTAACTACTCCTTCCTCTGTCACACATGCCCTGATCCTCACCTGTTCCCCTTCTGTCCCAAACTTCTTTTGACCTCTGTCACCTTGGCCCCCTTTCCCTGGCTCTTGTCAGCCCTTGCATGCCTTTTGCCCATTTCACTAATATTGTTTTGCTGATTTCCTGTGTTTGGCCTTCCCTCCTCAGGCTCTGCAATTTTCTTGTGTCATCTCAGATTTTCTTTTATCAGTTTATATTGCAGTCAGGTAGTTTCTCCGTTTCTCCTTCCTCCTGCTCCGTGGATGCCAGCAGAGGGAGCACTAATTGCACAGCTCGGAGAGCATCGCTGCTGTCAGTCTGGTGCCTGCTATCGCAGGTACGTGGATGCATCGCACCATCAGCAAAGACGTAGGAGCCCTAATATCTGGTGATGCGATATCTTTGCAGCAAATTCAGTTAATCTTTTAGTGCTAGCTAAACAAAGAATAACTAAAAATGTCATCTCATAAGAACTATTTTCCTATGAATTATACTTCTTGTTTGCTTTCACCTTTTACCCTATGTCTGACCTCAAAAGACAGCAAAATTAAAAGCATCCAGTGTAAGAATCAAAATTAGATGTAAGATCACCTCACAGTGGCAATATATTCTCTAAGCCCTACTGCAATTCTTTTTACCGTACTTTCTACATTACATCCACACAGTTAGTCAAAATGAAAATAAAACATGAATCTTACCTGATTTTGTCCCATGCCATGACATGGGTACAATATGATCCTGTGTCCAGTTGCTTGATGTTCATTTGTAGGGTTATAATCAAAACAGAAGTTTGCCATTCCTCTATTCTTCAGCTAATCAAAACAAAAGGATATTTTAAAGTATTAATCTAAAGTAAGGGAGATATGCTGTAGTCACTTTACACCCATCCTACTGGGCTGTGAGGTTTATATTCCAGAGCTGGTGCAAACTAATTGGAATAGATCAAATGGATCCAACAGCAACACCTCTCACAGACTAATGTGAAACAAAACTGTTGGGACAGTCTTGCTTTGGGCATCGAAGCAGCCAGACGTGATGGCTTCCCCTAGGAACGACACCGTGTTCCAATGTATTTGCAAATGAAGTAGGTAGGAACTACGAAAAGCTGTGTTGAGACCCAACAAGCCAGCAACTCATGCAGAACAAAAGGGTCTGTCATGTCTCTAACTTTTCAACCCCCAGGATCCACTTGTTCAATTTTCTTATGAAAAGAAGACTACATACTTTTCTCAGTTTGGGAGATGGGAGATTTAGAAGGATTTGTTCTTGAAAGGACTCCAGTACCCTCTTGAGGTTGAACAAGCGGTCAGATTTTAAGACCAGAAATCAAGAAACTGGGTAAGATTTATCTTTGGAAAGAAACAGTAGATATAACTTTAGAAGTTCTTCACTACTGATGCTGATCACTGACACAATAGTTGCATAACTTTTAGATTAATTTTTGAAATATTAAATTACATGATTTCAAAAAAATCAGGCTAATTAACAGGATTTGCATTTAAGTAATCAGGAGGCAAAAGTAACTGCAATTAAGTTAAACAATTACTGACTCCTAGTATTAGCCACTTAACTGAATTTAAAATTACACAGAGCAAACCAGGTTCTGTAAACAGGTTCAAGCTGAATACCCCTGTTACTGAGTATATTATATCTCAGACAAAAAGAATAAGCAGAATAAATCTCAGATGAGTTATTTCAGCAAGGTTCACAGCTCTCCCCTAGTCGTGATAATTGTATCCCCAATTCTTAATGTTGAGAATTAATGGACACGAAGGGATTGCAGAAGGCTAAAACCAACCAAACAAGACAAACCCCACAGGACCCAAACCCACCACAAAGCAAACCACACAAGTTGGAAAATTAAATACTTGTGTTCTACATATATTTTGCTTTCCCACCTTCTACTTTTATTGCTACCCGATGTCTTCTTTCCACTGCTTTGTGCCCACTCCCACTGAAAGACAGCCAAGCTCTTGGTGCTCTGCGTACCTGGGCTGCCGGCCCAAGCCAACAGCAATACATTGGGGGGCTGGGGAGAACCAGCAAGCTGCTACGGCTTGGGGCCCCTTGCAGGCCTGCTAGGGCTGTGAGCCTCTCCTGTCGGAGCCAAATGTATAAATGTAGGACTGAAGCCCTACCCGTACAGGCTTTGCCTCTTAATTACTCTCTGAAAATGCTTCCACTATGCATTTGGTGTAATTTTTCAGTAAAGGATAAACTAACAACTGAGTTCGGTGTATGATAAAATTCATCCTTAGATTTAGTGTCCAAGTTTACCAGAAGCAAAAGAAATCCCCTGGGCACTCTTTCAACAGAAAATGTTGCTTGGTTTGATGGGAACACGCTAGACCACTGCACCCCTCCCCGAGCTGTCAAAAGAAGACATTTTGCTTACCTTCATAACACTAGGCAAGAATTACACTTACAAAAGCAGGAAAGGTGTCTTTTACAGATGATTTTTAACATCACCATGGAACTACGTGAACCAAACAACAAGCTTCTCATGTTTCTACATTCTATATCAAGAAATGTCAACTTAAGTCATAACCACTCAAAAATGGTAATTGTATCTCTAAAAACATAAATTGGTTTCGGTTGTCGTCAGTGGCTGTCCTCAGGATCAGAGGGTCACTCATTAGTATGTTTAACAACGTATGGCTTTGCCTGACTGTCTACTGGCTCCAAGGGAAGATAAACGTAGCAAAGCACATTTCTGTGGTGCCCTTCCAGACAACCCAATGCCTTCCCTACTGCTCCGAGCATGCACTCTTCGCTGTCAGCCCCCAGCACACGCTCAAGCACATGCTCCCCTTTTGTGGCCTGGAATTTTAAATAACCTATTTTAAAATGCCATGCACCACCAAAACTACTGTAACTCTCCTACACACATTATGCGATGCCCAAATACAGACAACAAAACAAAAGCTGTGTAAAAGATTACTAACATAAGCTTCATTTCAGATGGTTTAAAACTGAGCCTGTACTCCCAGGGTGCTACGATGTATGTTCTCTCATTCTTCTGTCACGCATAAATGCTTGTGATACGTGCAGACATATTCCTAAACATACACGGTCCATATTTCAACCTGGTTCTTTAGTTTGTTTTATTGGTAGATGTTCTTTTATACCCATGCTTCATCAGGAAGCCTAATAGACATTCAAGACCTAATTTGTGGGAATAGCCATACTAAGCTGTTAAATGACCTGATCTGAAATTACAAAGATTTGAAAATAATCAAATTTTAAAGATCTGATCACAGCACCATCTATTAAAACAAACAAAAAAAAACCCCAACAAAAAAACACCAAAAAAACCCCTGCCCTCTGTTCCAAAGCAGAAAAAAGTATGAGAGAATTTGTGAAAGTAATATTTTTCTCTTGTCGAATGAGAATGCACAGTTTAAGTTCCTTTTGCATATAACAGCTCTATCAAAACAATAATCATCCATTCATTTCTGAAGCTGTCTTTGTTCCCATATCCACCATAAACAAGTCATGCAATAAGAACAAAATTTTCTCCGTGACTTACCGTAATTCTTTTGCAGAACGCTGCATTAGAGAAACAGAAGCAAGAAAAATGTTGATCACCTTGCCATTAAAACACATAATTCAGTTCTAAAAAGTTCTGCCCGTGCAGGATTACTGGCTGCACCTTTCTATAACTTTTGCCTCCTACTGAAGCATTGCCTGTGTACTCTAATGTGCCATTTTGCTTGGAGGCTGGGACATGTACTAAACAGCAACTACTGAGATACTCACCTCAGTCCTTCACCCCTTACTTCTTGGAGAAATTTACATCTGTTGTTTCCTAACATCTGGACACTTGCATAAAACAACACAATACAGATGGCATTCTGTAAACAATTTGGGTTTTTTTTAAGATAAAATCCATTTCATATAACTGTAAGCAAAGCATCAACAACGGATTTTTGACATTAAAACTTCATTACATTAGTTGACAAATACAGCCAGTGGAGCACAGCCAACCTTTCCCTTCATCTACAAAACAGATCAGAATCCTCTTTATTCCGCCACAGTACCACTGGTGCTGATGCATTAGTGGTATGGGCAGATGATACTGTGGGACGCAATAAGACATGAGTTTGTAGCAAGCCAACAGCTTCATGGTACTGACCAGGCATAAGCTTTCAAAGGTAATCTCAGCAGTCACAGGGAATGATTTTACTGAGTGTATGCTATTTTCATATCAATCTTTTTGGAAAAAAAAAAAATGTGAATATCCTCAGATTTCTGCTGACTTCTTAAGTGCAATGCTGAAATGGGTATACCACATTCATGACTAAGATCCTTTGAAGGAATCAATGATGAGACGCTGCTGTTGGAATTCAATTGCTCACCCCAGCAAGTCCAGGTCCTCCTGGGAGGCTCAAGAACATACAAGCACGTCTCAAGCGATGGTGTGTTCACTTGAGATTAATATCAAACACTTGAATTTCTCCCACTTCCTTTAAAAAATTCTGTCTCAGGCTTTCAGGGGCTGTACAGCCAATGGAATGGTGCATATTTTCCTGTGACGTGCATCAGATCTCCAGGTCTAGTCAGCCATAATCTTGGGTACCAATTCAGTCTTAAGTGGCAGCTCTATAAATGGTATTATAATGCAGTTTTAGAGGTATACCCTAGAGGAGGCTGTTTTGGAGCCTGATACCTCTGAGAACTTGTAACACCAGACGGGCAATAGTCTTTTTGGTTACATAACTTAAGCCACATAGCTAAGGTCTCTTCTTCTGTAAGCCTGTCCATATGTATCATGTGTTACTTAGATAATTTACAAAATGTTCTCTTTCATGTCACAGCAAAACAAAATTCTTCAGTGTTTTAAACGCTTAAAATCTTTCTTCCTGATTTTTTTAAGGCTATATCTGGTCTAAATTAAAAGAAAATTACAACTAAGCATTTGGAAATTCATTGAAGATGAGATGGTCTTGGCAGAAAATGTGGAAAGAAGCTACCAACAGAAAAATTCAAGTTTTTGAATCCCAACTGATTCAGTCAGTTGCTGATGCCTTTAAGGATAGGTGGTGAAAAGAGCCATCGGCTGGAGAGTCACACAGACATCTATCAGCTTAGTTGTTTCACATTCAGCTGGAAGGTCTCACTGCCAAGTGATCAAACTTACAGAAAAGGAGAGAGAAAATCCTGATTTTTGTGTCAACACTGTCTTTTAAAAGCAATCTGTATGCCAAGTTCAAAGCCAAATTCACTGACTGACCGTAATCCTTATCCTCAGATATGCACCCTGAATGCCAGCAATACTTAGTATACTTTAGAGGGGAAGGAACCCTGACTCTTCCCTTGCTTTGCAGACATACATTTCCACAGTCACACGCAATCACCTAGAATCTCAATAACATGAAAAGATCACAGAGCTGCCCAGAGCTATCTTCACCTAGCTGCACAGTGTAGCAACGTCACAGCACTAATATTAAGCACTCAAGACAGCTCAAAGTTCTTCCTAGAGGTGCCCACTCCATCCCTTTCCAGGACAGATAAGATTTTTAAGCCCAGACTAAGTCTGGGCTATCTAGGTGGGCAACCTGCACAGACCTGGGGTTCAAGTCTTTTTAAGATTTCACACCAGCTGAAGCGCAAATACAGTATACACCGCGCCAGTAAGTGCATGCTCAAGGATGGCCAAATCAGATGCTACGCCAGAAAGAGAGAGACATCAGTACTCCACACAAGAGCCTAAAAGAGATTTTCAGCCTTTCCAGAAATGCTGACATCTTATTATTTTAATCCACTAAGTGCCTGCCAGCTTCACTCCCTCTGGCCCCTCAAATAAATTATTAAAGTCAAAAGGTTTAGCTCATGTCCCACACAAAGTTCCAAAGCTGCATGGAGCCTAAGGACAAGTAAGAAGGTATTTTCCCTCATTTCTAGGCCTCAGACAGTTTATAGGAATGCAATCATAGCTCAGGCAAAAATATTCAAAATTCAGTAAGTTTAAATAAAGTTTTAGGCAGCTAACTTTTTAGACAACAAAGCTTAGTATAGATATTTTTATCTACATATCAAGAGAAAAAATTTAGTGTGTCTATTTGTCAGTGCATTGCACTGAATGCTGCTCAGTAATTCTTGCATTTATTTCAATAACATATGGCTGACCTATGGGTAATCTTAGAAAGATTTTCAGTGTCATTGTAAAGATTTTCAAGGGAGGGAGAAAGCCCCACATTCCCTTGCAATCTCTCTGAACAATTAAATAACCTCACACTAAGCCGAGCTGTTAACAAAGCCGACACTTTTAAACACAGTATTTTTGTGAACCAGAAAAGCACTACACGGCTAAGGCAGGAGTAAAGAACACGATCAATGATTCATTGAAGTTAGCAGATGGGACTCAATATCCACAAATCACTTGAATCAGTAGGTGTCATTTTTGTACTGTCAGTTTCTTAGAGTATAACTGTACTTTAATCACATTTTAAATTCCTCCTGCCAAAAAAAAAAAAGGTGTATTCTTATTATGCTCACAACTAGATGACAGCATTTAAGAATTGTTTTTAGAGAGCTATATCGAGCACACCTAAATTACGCTGTAGATATCTCAAGCAGCTCTGAACAAGAATTATTATTTCTAGGTATTGTCAACACCTTTCTTGAGGATGACATGTGCAGTTAAATCATGAAAGAAACTGCACAAATCCCTTCCCCTCCCTATGAGGCTGAAGCGCTATCACCACCACCAGTCTAGGCTTTCTTTTGGAGGGTGAAAGATGGAGGTGGAGGGGAGGATAAGGTTACTGAAATGCTCCTGGAAGGTAAGTCTTACAATACCTTATCGCTTCAACTGTCTCTGACCTTGCCAGTTAGCGATCCAGCACAAAACAACAAAAAATGAACAAATAATGTTGTACCAGGGTCTGTTCAAAGAACTGGGTAATGGTGGATACTACCTTTCATGCCAGTGATCACACAGAGATACCAACTCAAGTGCAAGCTCCAAGACAAACACAGAAGGGTGGCTGCTCTCTCAGAGGCTCCCAAGGGCTTTGCTGCCAACTGATGCGCTCCCTATGGGAGCTCCTACAGCTCTCCATGGGAAATACAGCTCCTTATGGGAAACAGCAGCATTTCCACATCAGGGTCTTTTTCATTCAACAGGTAACAAAGCTATTAGGGAAGACTGCAGGGAGACTTGGTTCCTGTATGTTTTGTACACCCACAGTGATCAGGTTCTTTCCTCTGCTAAAGGAGATCCAGCAGAGACTGTGTAACTGAAGCGCAGGTGGCAGCAAGACAAGACTGTTGTGATACGGGCTGGATGCGATGTGGCAGTGTGGGAATGAAGCTTAGCTAGACCAGCAGTGGTCGAGTTACCAGCAAAAGTACTTCTAAGTCAACGTGGCATTGGTAATCAGGAAGGTATTTTATACATCTTTGCCTGGCAGAAAGGTGCAGTCTTGTCTTCCTGATAAGATACATAGCAGGTATCTGCTGATTTTTCAGAGGAAGCAGGTATTTGCTGCATCATCTCTGCCTTCATTTCTTCCAAACGAAATTACATTAATGTGGTAGACATGGAGCTATACTTTATATTTATTTGTAAGCTGCAGATAGCATAAAAAGTTGTCGACTCTTAAAAAAGGAGAAGAGGATTCTGATATTGAACTAATGAAAACTGCTTGTGAACCTGTGCTGGCCTAAAGTGGCCTCCAGATTAAAAATGAACATGTTGGTTTTGACATACAGAATCCTGTATGATCTGGGAGCACATAGCACCAGCTCTCCTTCCCATCATCAGAGCATCACAGTTTTCATCAGCTAAAATGTGCAAATACATGTTTCAAAGCACACCCTATTTTCAAGTCAACAACTAAAAACTAAAACACTTTGGTGCTCTCTTTTTTGCTATGCAACGTTTCAAGAAATAAAAGAGTCATCCTTTGCTGCCTTTAGCACTCTCAAGATACCACTTGGAAGGTGTAATTCATGGCCACATTACCTGTTCTCCTACCCTCTCACAGAACTCCTTCATAAACAGCATCCCCTAGAGTAAAGATTCTGACAGAAACCACATTTTAAAGCCTACCAATTCTAACTGAATTCTACCAAAATCACAAACGGATTTTGGCATAAAAATACCTTCATACTGAGTTAGCGGAACTCAGAGAGCCGCAAGGAAGACCCTTCTCAGCAGCCACGTACCATTCCAAAGAAACCCGGTCTGTCCTCGGGTACATGAAGCTCTGGGTACACATTCTCCAAGAACCATTTGAAGTCCTTACATTTCAGCTTCTCTCGAAGGAGTCTCCTTTCTGTCACATCTCCATATGGCTCCTGAAGAAAAAAGAAAAAAAGATTAAGAAAAACCCCAACCAGAACAGATGCTCTCTTTTAAATTATCTGCATACATTATTAGGAACTGTATGCTAAAGTGATGAGTAGGACTTTTAGCCAGGAAAAATCCCCATGTTTGGGTGCTGGATTCGATTTCATTATCCTTACATTTGTTAAATGTTGACAAAAAAGAATTGGAACAGTGCACATAAACTTTAAAATATTCTAGAAGACAGTTCATCTGAGAAAACTCCCCAAATCCGCAAGTAAGGAAGTTCTTGAATACAGATTTTGCTGAGAACTGAGAAGGCGTATTGGAAAATAAAACTTCCTTTAGCTGGATAACTGAAAATCTCAAAAGCAGTGAATGAATCTTCAGAATTTTAAATTATTCCACCATCCGTTTGCAAATTACCTGTAGAGACAGTTTTACATTTAACTGATGAAATCTGTAAAATCCGCTAATGTTTCCTTTGAAATTCAGTTTGGCAGGGCGGGGCGGGGGGGGAGTATGAAATCTTAAGCCTCCAGGGAAAAGCTTTCACTGCAGACTTCCCTGTCTATAGATCGGAGCAGAGTTCACATCTTTTCATGTCTGCCTTCAAAAATCTATCTTTACATTGACTGGGGATTTCAGACAGTCAGGCATGAGACACCGTTTGCAGCCCCCAGATTTTTACAGGTCACTTGACACACTCTTTCATCAAACCACAAATACGTTTGCATTTCTCAAAGCTGTGGAGGTATCACTGAAAACACAAAGCAGATGTAAAACAGAGGCAGAGATGCCTGCTGGAATAAACAAACAGCATGACAACTCTGAGGTCTGAACATTAATCGTGAAGCAAAACTTTATGGAACCAAACTTTGCAGCCATAGCATCATTTTTCCATTATGCTATGGAACTGAATTTTTGGGTTAGATGAAGTAAAAGGGTCTGAACTCAACTGCTCCAACAAGTGGTACACAGAGTATTACGGAAACCAGAGTGCATTGGTGGCATCTTTGATACGTGCAAAAAACCAGACAAGTCTCAGTTTACATCCACTGTGTTACAATAAGCCAATGTGCAAAACTTCCAATACTAACACACAAATATCGTTTAAAGTTAAAGTTCTTTCATCGCAGACATCAGCTGCCCAGAACTTTACAAGAAAAACTGTCAGCATTTATTGATGTTTTCTCTTTGCATACGACAAGGAGAATCAGCCTGGCATTGCCTGTGAGCTCCCGTCTTCAGATACACAAACCCAATATTCCCCTCAAAGTCAGACTTTAATAATAAAACCTAAATAGCTTTTATGATGTTAAAGTAAAGCAATTATTACTAATGCATAGACTACAATAATCTAATTACCCAGTTTAATCCAAAGGAACACAAAGTGGAAGCTAACCAAATTCAGCTTCCCCAGTGTCCTCCAGCATATCTTTTAAAAGCGTAATGGTTTCAAGAGCACTTTTTCCCCCTGTGCGTCTACTGGGGTAGGCCACTCAAACATGTGGGGAGCTCCCTGTCCCCCTGCCTATTCCCTAAGCTCTGGTCTGATGCAGCCAGAGGTGGGTGCCCAGCAGCCCACCTCAGGGCAGTTTTCCCCATGCACAAAACCAGAAAGCTGGCACTTAGAAAACTTCCTGTGCAAAGAGAAGTGCCTGGGGAGATTAAGCACCTCCAGAAACAAGCAACAGCAGAGAGTGATTTCTTTCAGGCCCGAATTTTGGACTTCGTGCCAGAGGTCGATATCAGTAATTTCTAGACATTGTGAGGATATTTCAGTGTTACCATCTTCCAGCCTACAGGCCCCTCACAATAAATATATCCAAGCTATGAATTTGCACACTACTTTACTGTTCTGACCTACTCAATTTTCACAGTATTTATCTCCTGAAAAATTTTGCAAGCAAGTGTTCTTGTATTTTCTTTCTCACAGAAAATAAAAATATTAACTTTTTAAAAAAAACAATCCAGAACTGATATTTCAAAACATTTTATTAGGAACATTTTCATCTGAGCTTCCAGAACTGATTTAGATTATTTTAATCTTTGCAATATGGATTTTGTATTTTTTTTTAATCAAATGTTGTGCAGCAGTAAATCAAACAGAAAAATCCATTTTGTCTTACGTCAGTCCAAAATTTTACAGTTATCACAGCACAGGTAATTTTGCTAAAGATTATTACCATGCTGTTCACTTACAGCTCTACTGTCCATTGAACCTTGTCGATCAGCATTCGTTAATTGTGTGCCTCCTCTATTGACGGAATCCTGTATCAGCTGTTTCATAGAAGCATACATTTCAGGATAAACAGCTCCTCCTTGCTTGGGTCACCTTGCTTAACTTTATTCTTTCATTTATTCATTCATTCATTTAATATTAACACAAATGTGGCCGCCTTCTAGTCTTAAGGAATTTCTGATTTTTTCCAAGGAATTAAAAATTAACTATATATACACTTATTCTATGTTTGGGAAAAGGTTTCAGAAGAAGTAAGAAATAAACATAAAAAGCTCTTCATGTTAAATATTAGATAAATTAATAGTTATTTAACTGAAAACAAATTCTACTGAAATTCCAGGAACAATGGACTTGAACTTACCAGGCGAGCGTGTGGGTTTCGGTGGTAATAAAGTTCTTTATATTCATCCATCCACACTTCAGCTGCACGCACGCTGTTTGCCAATGCTTTGGACCGTGAATATGGAGCTTGTTTGGGGAAAACGTGACCTACATGTGAGCATGGGTGGATCTCAAGACTTCCTCCACACTGCCATATCTGAACAAAGAATTGACATTGTGCATCATTAATTTGACTCTTTGCAAGCAGAAGGATATAGTAACAATAAGCCTTTGTAAGGGTAATACCTTCTCAAGAATATAACAACATACTATAATCAATATATACAATAATTTTGTGTCTCATTTGATGAATAAGCCGGATAAAATTACATCCCCATGAACTCAGAGCAAATCACTGGGAGTAACAAGGAGATAACCCCATCTCTGGTTTTACCTAGTGTGCAATTATCCCTTTCTTAGCTTCACTTTCTCTGAAGGCATGATAAGAAATGGTCCACAATATTTCTGCAGGTCTAACTGTGGTCTACAATTAAAGTTATACAGGCATTACTTAAAAAAAAGAAAAGAAAAAAAGAGGCATGTTTCTTGTCCAAATTAACCACGCAAACAGCCGTCTCAGAAAGAAACTGATGACTGATAACTGATTTCTTACCAGAAGTCTTTGCCCATATTCTACTGGAAAGCTGACTTGACAAAACAGGTAAGCTTGTAATATCATCAACAAGTTGTGTTCCCATTTCTATATTCACCATTTCAGAAGAGAGGCATGGGTGCCTGGCCATAAAAACATAACTAACCTTTTCCATTGTAAAGCTGGGAAAGGAACTGCAGACCCCATGCGTGAAAAGAAAAAGCAAAGTAATTCTGTAACTAACTCATAGTGGTCTAGCCAACATTAGCGAAACACCCTCCCCGCTATAAAGCAATACTCCTACTTGCTGTCATGGAAAGTACTTGCACCTGAATGTGGAATTGGCAGAACTCACTCTGCCCTTGTCCTCATCCTCCTGCCTCAGGCTCCCCAGGTCAGGAAATGTACGGCCCTGGAGATAAAGCCCATAAGTGACCACCAAGTGGATACACTAGCCTCAGCACTCTGTGCAAATTTTCGTAATTATACTCTACTCCTTTGAAAACCATGGACTCTTGGCAGCTCATCCACACAACCACTTTCCCATTATCCGTTCTGATCTCAAGTCTGATATTACGAAAGGAAAGCACAGCTAAGTATTTCCCATTTAATACTGTGCGTAACCACAATGTGGCAAACATCCTGTTTCTGAAGGGTACCTGAAACAAGGTTTCTGAAATTTAGTCAGATGGGAGTAGGACACGTTGCTGCACTTGAACAAACTTGAGGCTATCACCAATGGCTCCGAAAGACTTTCCATAGAAGTCATTTTGAGAAGTGGCACTCCACTGAGCTAATTCTCCTTGTGTATTCAACCACACACAGGTGGCAGCTCATCCTTCCTTTGTAAATGCAGGACAAAGGAAATTAGCTGAGATGTGCTTAAGGGGTAGAGAGGTTTGCTCCCTGACAACCTTCCTGTATAGCACGTACATTTTAATTACATGTTATTCAAATTAACAGAGCAGCACTATGAGGTACCAAATAACAACAATGACAACAGATCAGTGATGGGACTTTTCCCACCCCTCTCCTTGGGACTTTTAGGGATCTAGAAAGTCACTACAGATGAAGGCTTTCAGCATACACAAGATGGACATTGTCTTCAGACTGCGAATTTTTTAACTTACTTATGATTTCTCTCAAATTTCTTAATTTAGAATGTTGTCTCCATTGATTTGGTTTTGGATAATGATATCAGACCTTCACACATGGCACAATACTGTGCTTAATAACAAAATTGTAAGCACTCTAATACATATGTTTACTTCTAAAACAAACGGTTTCCTTAAAGGTATAGGTAATTCATTATTCAACTATAGGGAGCACTGGATAATCTTCACCTCCTGGATTTAAAATTTTAATTTCTTGCTTTTCATGAGAGGTTTGTTTCTTCTTTTTTGTTGCTTTTTGGGGAAGCAGTATATTTGTCATGTGAACAGAAAGATCATTAAAGGAATTATACAAGAAATCTAGAATTCTGTACTGATCTTTTAAACAATTTGCATATTTTTGCATGTAAGTTACACTGCTGCCATTTTGAAAGCTGCTGAGAAACCAGCTATCCACTTTCACTTTACAATCTCCATTTTTGAGATGTTTCAAAACAATAGCTTTCTTACATTATATTTTCTATATCCAAGATTACTTTTCTAAAGTTGAAATTTATCACACATGATTTGTTTGTCAGCAAATATTAAGCACCATTAATTGTATTAAAGTTTAACAATTTCCATATTTGTTATATTCCATATAAGCATTTTTTAATTGATCATTACTGTTTTGATCAGTCTGTTTTTAAACAAGATATGAGGAACGGACCATCAAGACTACTGAAGTAAAAATGTACAGTTAAGAAGGAAGCACGTTCTTCTACTCATCTGTGATAAAGTCTGACTTAAACGAAGTAAAACAGACTGACCATACCTCTGTTAAATTGCTGCCAAAAAAAGAATTCCACAGCCTCTGATTTTTCAATAATTGCAATTCTGAATTTGTCTAAAAAAGTAACTGTGGGTTGCTAAGCAATGCTTATTAAATTCTGCTTCATTTATTAAAACAGTTCAAAACTTCTCGTCTTCCTGTTACAAAAAAATTAAGTATGTTTCGGCTAAACAATTCCTCCAAAGGTTTATTTATTTTTTTTTTTTTTTGAATGGAAGACACATTTCGACCTCTATATAAAATCAGGTACAATTGAAGAGCAAGGAAAAGAAAAGGAAAGCAAGGAATTCCCCAGAGAAACAAAGCTGACTACTAAATGCTAAATAAGTGACTCTGGACAGGGTTCCAGTTACGTCCCCTAAAACTATTCACACCTCCTTTAACAGAGAAGCACATTAGATTTCATGTATATTTTGCATGCTCACGTGCATGAAAATATGTTTCTTTAGGAGGTCTGGTTAGCTCGCAGCTCATTATAAAAGCATACTTTTTTCCTTCAGCACAAGAAAACAAGGTGACATTCATTTTTACTTTCACTTTCCTCATGATGCATGCAGACTATCAGTATTTTTTGTCTTCTTTTCAGAGGCAGGTGGTGGCATTATGAAAAGCTACACTAAGAGGACAGATCTCGCATTGGGATCCCCATCCCTGCCAGGGTCTTTGGACAACTGACCTAATTGCTGGGTGAGTGAACACTAAATAAGAAAAGCTCTATAAGCTCTAAGTTCTACCACTTACATTCTAACGTTTGAGGACCCTCTGGAAGAAATAAAAAATACAAAAAGGTTGCTACCTCCTGAACAAAGACAAACTGCGGAAAATAATCTGTTCCTGCCCCATTCTCTGCTGCAATTTTGCTTGCCAACTTGTGGCTGAGCCCCCCTGCACAGTGCTCACGCATGATCTGCTGGGAGCTGCGTGGGCAGAGGGGCCTCCCCAGCCACATGAACCCATCCCAGCTGCTCCCACTGCAAGACAGATTTCCGGATCCAGATGGAAAGAAACAGTACAAAAAGATCAGAAAAGTGAGGACCCCAGGCCAAGCAGAGGCAGATCATCCAGGTCCATGGGCAATGAAATTTCCAACAGAAGAAAGGACTTACGGGTCCTTTTTGCACATGCATGGTTTTCTCTCACACCATGATGGTGAGTTGAAGGACAGACCACAAGTGTATCAAGTGGCGGTCCCCAGAAACAAACTCACATTGGAGAGCCACTATCAGGACCAAGAGCATAGAGGGGAAAAAAAGCTGCAACCAGGTTCCCCTTGCTCCATATACAGCAGGGAGAAGATGAAAGGCCATTTTTTGCATCCCTCAGAAAGAGGAGTTTCAATGCCCATTATGCCCATGAAGTGAAATTCTATCCAGCCAAATAGCATTAAGCAATTTGAAATCAAGGCACATTGACTTGATCCTGCATTCAGCACGCAGCTTCCACCTCTCTTAGTCATCATGCTTTTAGCTGAAGCTTTGTCCTTGTTGCACCTCTCAAAACCACAAAGAATTTCTTCAGTTTAGAATAATCGAAGTACGAGAAAGAGAAGGCTTGAGGACAAGTCCTTTCGTGTCATCAGGAGAGGTTGGTGTTTTCAGAGACGAGAAGAACAGTGAATTAATTTACAGTGTTTTTCAGTATCCCTGCTCCTAATTTTCAGGTCTGGCAGGTCCAGAAACCACAGGGACAACAGAATTAACACTGATTTATCCCTCTTGACCTTCTTCAGCACCGTGGGCAACCAGAAAAACACAGTTAAGCAACAACATCGCGCTCCACTCTCTTCCACAAAAACCCTCACCGCAGGACGCACAAGTACAGGGGCTTGAAATGAAATAGAGGAAAAGTATGTTGTGCCCAGTTTGGATCCAAATGCCTACATCCTACTGGCAATTTGCATTAGTAAAATTAACACGCCCAGGCACATTTTTTGGCCATTGCACAAGTCGATCCTGCAAAACTGCTGGCCTCCCGGAAGAGAGCCGCTCGATTCACCTGCAGCCCACTGGGACCCCACACCGGCCTCTCCACTTCCTCATTTAAGCACCTCTCTTACCTGCCACAAGCCACATCCCTGCTCTCAGCCCTGTGCATGACACACGGCATGCCTGTGGCTGCTGGAGGAGTGCCCTGAGCCCCCCGGCTGCTGCCTGCTCAGCCCCTGCAGGGCACGGCGGAGGGCTCGGCGGCGGGCTCGTGCACAAGCCCCAGCACGCTGGCTCCCGGGGACTCTGCTGCTGCTCCCTTTATGCCTCTTCTGTGTGCTAGGCAGCCTCTGAGGCTTCCTCTGGCCCATGAGAAGATCACACTTCTCTGTGTCGAAAGAGCAAAGGCACTGCTCATACATGCTGCTGCACCCCACGGGGCCAAACATCTGGTTCAAAGGAACCAGTAACATCAAAAATGAGACTTGATGCCAGAACCTGGTATAGGACAGTGGCAGTGATAGCTTGGGTCTAAAGCAGCCAGTGCAGGGGCACTCTGTGTTGTACAGGGCAGCGGTCAGGCTTGTCCTGTCTGCAAGCCTTGGTCTCCCAAAAAGCGAAGCATGAAAAGCAGAAAGCCAAGAACTGCATGCAGAGAGGACTGTCTTTGAGGCTTTCCACAATCCATCTCGGAGGAAAAAACCACTGCCATCTGGGGTGGTGCTCACCCTAACTCCTACTGGTTAGGGGGCAACGAATTTGGTGCCACCAAATATGTGGCAGCCAGGGTCACAGAAGACTGCAGACATTTCAACATGAAGCAGATCCTGTAATGTCTAGTTCTGTCAACTGTGGCTGTTGTTTCCAAGCATGCTGCTTTGGGAGAGGTGCAAATTTCTGGTAAGAGGCAGAGCATATATAGTACTACTTTCAAAAGCAGCATCCTCTCTACCTCAGGGTGCTTGGTCCAGAGGCACGTGCGCTAGCGGACACAGACAAGTGCCTGCAAGAGCCAGTCTTGATCAGGAGATGCACATACCCAACATGCTTGCTACTGTTACACTACATTTGGGGGGGATAGTGTCATGCTCTCTGATGTAGCTTGCTGCTAAACTGACAGTCTCCTGCCTCTGCTTATTTGTCTGCTGCAATAGCGTCATAGCTGAGAAAGTAAGAGACACAGCAAACCCCAGGGCAGCGAGCATCTGTACCCAAAAATGCATGACTTCATCATTGTCATCACCCCTTTCAATCCCTCAGTAAGTAAGAAAAATGATTTTCCCTTGCCAGAGTTAGCTGGGGATGGCACCCACCACCAGGCTGCTTTCCAGCTTAACCTACCTTGGATTGTGACTCACGACAAGCACGATCGTTTCTTTGGGCCCCCAAGCACGAACCCAATCTATTCCTACTTCTGGCTCCCTGAGCAGCCCCTCAAAAGGAGGCATAATTTCATCAAGAGCTATTTCATAGCTCCTAACCCCATGACTGAGCACCTATCTCACAGAGAAGAAACCCCTTCCAGTGGAAAGAAGGGACTCACTGCAACATACACATCAATGTGGGCTACACCAGGACTGGAGACAGCTGGGAGACTCCTGCTTCGGAAGCTCACAGAGCTGATGGGAAGTGGGTAAGTTGCTTTGAGATTTAGGTGGAGGCCTGCTGAATTTACTGACCAAGACAAGTGGGCTGTATGTTTGGACTTACACACCAGAAACTTCCCTATGTGAGAAAGGAAGTGGTCATGAATTCAGATCAAACAGCGACTCCAGCTGAGAAATAGCCCTCCAGAGAGAAACCATGTCAGCTCTAGGTCTGTGCTATTAACCTCCCTAATCCTTCTCTCTCCTTATTTTTTTTTTTTTGTGCCCTTTTGTCTGGATTTCTGCACTACAGGCAGCAGGAGACAGGAACAGCAGCCAGGAAGACTCCATGCTTCTCTGGTTAACAGGCAGACATCAAGTGAGACAGTATGCTGATACCTCCTTTCTCAAGAAAGTGGTTTTGTAACACTAAAATACTATTTATCCCTGAAATCTGCTGTCGCCTGGTAAAAAACAAACCAAAACCATCAAGCCTCCTGTCCCACAATCCAGTGACACAGAGAAATACAAATATGATCATAAAGCATACCTGATGATGAGCAGACAAAACAAGGGAAATCCAGGATACTGAGTTGTGAACTCCCTGCAAGCCAAAACCGGCTCTGCAGTGCTACCTCTTACACCACCACTGGATTGCTTCAGCAACCTAAGCGTGATACGAGGCAAACCACAGGCAGCCAGTGCTCAGTGGGTATCAGCAGCAGCACAGGTAACAGAAGCTGAGGAGGACAAGACTGTTTTGCTCGTCAGTCTGGACTGTCTTGTATCTCTTCTCTCTTCCCCTGCCATAAATCCTTTTCATTTCAGCTATCTCTCTGCCTCACACTTGAGCACTGGTCCACCCTCTGGTGGGGTCCAGCTCTACGGTTCTTGGAGAATTTCCCCATCACCTTTTATAATGTTTATACAAACTTTTCCTGAAGCGAAACAGAATAAAGCCTTAAAGAAGTGCAGGGGCTGGCTTGTCCTGCCCCACTGGTAACTGCCACAAGCTGCCTTCTGCTCACTCCATCAACCGCAGTGAAAGCTCCAGAGTCACATTAAAGCATTATAAACGTTTCCTTCCAATGATCCTCTTCAAGCCACAAAATGTAAACTTCATCCACTAATATCACACCACTACTTACATTTTATACTGGCATTCAAAACAAAAGGCATTCTTAAATTGCTTTAAAATGGCTACTCTGAAGGAAAATATAACTATACTGAGGCGTGAGGACAAGGAAAAGAGATTCATATAAACATCTCCCAAAATATTCTCCTCTTAACACTTGCTTACATTACAGTTATCTCATTAATTAAAAGGGTATGAAGAAATAAGAAACTTGGTTTTGTTCTCAGGGGAAAAACAAACAAAAAAATCCCCCAAAACCCCCACCTTTCAATTGAGCCACTTACCCTAAATGAGAATTCAAGGTTTTCTCCTCCCCAGACTTCCATTCCTGTGTCATATGAACCAAGATAATCAAAATACTTCTTGCTCACAGAAAACAATCCACCTGCCATGGTTGGAGACCTATAAAAGAGAACAGTAACTCTGAATTGAATAAAAAGCAAAAAACATAAATTAACAAAGCGCATATCAAAAATATAATACATTCTTATTTTCCATTTTCCCAGTTTTTTCTGGATACAAAGTAACAGGCAGCCATTGATCAGTTAAGTAGTATACTGTCAGGCCATTTAAACTGAATTTTGTAATAAAAAATTGTTTCAGAAATGAGCTCCAGAATATATTAAAATAAAAATAACAATGAAATCAGAGAAGATAAACATTGTGTTAATACAAATTTTTGCAACTACAGTGTCTTTGTGAGAGGCCATAAATGACTGGCCTCTTACCTCCACATAGTAGAACAGAATGGCAGAATTATTTTAGTCAGCTCTGAAATTCTAAGTGCAGTATCCTTATATATTTTACTTCAGTAAGTAAACATGTTTGTGCTTTAGTAATTAGTAACAACGTTTCTGATGCATTAATATCAAGTGGAAAAACTCTCAGACATCAACTGAGCAGAATTAAGTAAATAGAGCCCCTGAGGAGACTTTTTTCTAAGATCTGCTTACCTGTATGTTTTTTTAATTGTGTCTTACGTTTGGTAGAAAAAATCAGGGGCCGAGATTGGATTCTCACTGAAGACCACAAGGCCCAGAGCGACAGTGCACTTAGGGGATGTACCTTTAGTAGGGTAGTGTGTGCACGTATATATAAACTTGAATTTGTTCATTATTCTTCCTAATTGTTTACAGTCTTAGCAAATAACCCTCTTTAAAGTGCCAAGCATATAATGCTGGTTGGAACTAAATTCAGCTGACATTTATGAATTTCACTAAATTGCTGCTGAGGTAAATATTAACAAATGCTAGATGCAGTAATCAGTTACTCTACATCTGTCAAAACTAATTTTACCAGCCATCTTTTTGAAGCAACACTGTCTTACAGCATTGTATGTTGTTTCAAAGAACAGAAATAGATGAGGTGAGACAGAGGGAAAAAAACCCCAAACTCCATAACCACTCAAGCTCTTCTGTCTCACTACAGATCTTGTCTTTCCAAACACAGCTGTCAGTGACACCACTCTCAGTACTGCTGCTTTCTGCAGACACTTGCCGAGCTCACAGATCTCAGGGTACTGTGAAGCTTTATCCCTCATCATTTTCCCGTTGGCATGCCAAAGACAAGTCTTCTTGTCGTGGAGAAGAAAAGCATCATACTTAAACTAAAGGCTTTAAAAACATTTACTCTATTTTGAAACGTTTTTCCAGGAGGATGTGGACTAATATATGCTGTGTGGAGGACTAAATTACCACCTCACTTTTCCCATTTAAAAAAAAAAAAAGTTTTCTTCTCTCAGTTGAGGATAAGTTCATTAATATTTGTGAAGTACTGGGTATATCACCATAAGTGGCCTAGAAAAGACTGAGAAAATTCCAAGAGAATTCTGTTTTGTTGTAATCCATAAAATAATAGATAGCAAATAAAAGCAAGGACTAACAAAATCATGATGTTAAAAATGACAAACTGCTTCATTTCTTACAATACACTACTGAAATACAGCAACTTCCAAACTGACTGTAGCAGACCCTCAACTATCAGGATTTTGTCTACAGTGTCCATTTTCCAGATGCATTGTTTGTACTCTTACCTTACCTCTCCTAAAAATACAGTATGGAGTGACAGATAATACCCACTGTTCGCAACTTGTCTTAAAATAAAACAAAACTAAGACCCACAAGGAAGACATCTGCATGAGCTCCTAGGATTTAGCCCTTTTTAGAAACTATGGTAGGTAGAGCTGTATCATTTCATCCCAATGAAGAACTGGCAAACTGGTTTACCTCTGAAAACAGAGCAAGGAACCACCCCTATCGCTACGGCACAGATAAAGTCTTCAAAACTACTTTTGCCTTCTTCCTGGTTGATGATTTTTTTTCACTGTTTCATTGCTGACCACAATACTTTTTTTACAACGTGGATCTCTCTGCTTTGTGCAGAGGACATCCTTCAGTATTAGTTAATCATCTACAACCTTTCCATGTGCTGACAAGCATCTGTGCAAGTTTGCCTGCAGAGTCCAGAGACTGCTTGTGCAATAAAGGTTCTATATAGAAGATTACACAGGCATTTCAGCTTTTAGAGCACTGTTTTTTCAGGAGCATGGTGAGCAGGAACTATTTTGGAAGAAAGGGGAACTAAACAAGGTACGTAATTTTTAGTAATATACTCATTTTCAACACCTGGCATTTCCAAGTGAAGTCAAAAAGCACTGGTAACATTCACAGTTTCATAAGATGCATAAAAATTAACCTGATCACATCGGTCTTGGACTTCCTCCGTTTTTGTTCTCTTTCAGGGGTACTATGCCAAGTGAAGACCAGTCTCCAGTCAAATCCGCCGATCTGTGGCTCACCAGCATTTCCCAAGTACTCAAATGTATTCCAGTCAATAACATCAATAACAGGACAGACGACAGCTGATTCTTCTTCCGCAATCCTAGTATGATTTTAAAAGAAAAGGGTGACTTCCATTAGAAACATCTCTCAAAAACTAGAGCTCTCAAGAACAGAGAACACTTACAAATACCAAATGCAAAGTTTTGCTCCTTTTCAACTGATGCTGCAATACAAGGAAAGGATAGCTACAAGAATAACCACCCATTTCTTGCTAAGGATGCATCAGGAGGAAGCATCAGCATAGATGCAGCTGTAGGCACCTGGCAAGCAGCAGTCTTCCTGGATAGTGGAACTGAGGTATGACAGACAGCTTGAGATAACACATTCAGCATCTGGCTTGGCTGCCACATCCAGCACCGCATTCTCAACAAAAACATCTATTTTGTTTTGTACAGGCATTCAAGATATTTAGAAAGCAGCATGACTATCATTCTGCAAGGATGGATAAGGTGGCTAGGCTCTTGGCTCATGGCTGTTCTTGAAACTGATCATCTTCAAAAAGTTACACTGAGCACAACAGTAACTCAAAAAGAAGCCATAAGCTTAAAAAGAAGCCATGAGCTTAAACAGAAAAAAACATGCCACACAGGAATTAGGTCTCCAACAGTGAAACGTACATGCAGAAGGCCTCCAGAAACTGCGACAACATAGGAGATGAAAAGGAGGAACAAGGTAGTACTGCAGAATGACACACCTATCAGCAAGGCTGATGTAAAGATAGTTAAGATCTTTATCGCACTAAGAATACCGATGACATTTCTTGCAGATTTACTTCTGCAAGGAGATAAACTCCTTCCTCCCATTTCTCAGTACCATGCAGGGATTTCTGGATTCCTTTCCAAAAGCATTTGCCCTTACAAAAAAACGTGGGATCCTTTGCCTTCACCTCAACTTCTGGAAAGGCCTCGCAGTGCCAAGAGAGATCAACTTCAAGCACACAAGCTCGAGCTAAGGCTTTTCTCCTAAATCATTCTTTAGCAATCTTCTCTGCACTACTCTTAGACATCTCCTGTTAGTTCAGTGAAAAACTGATTTGTTTGACTTTAAGATGCTGATACTTGTTTTAGTCCTGCATTTTCTGATTTGGGTATTCCAGAGGAGGAAAAAAACTGAACACATTATATGGGCAAACAAGGAAGAGACCTGATGTATCTATTGTTTGAGGGCAACCAGTCCCTCATGGGATTATTAAGCTTAAAACCTGCAGGCTGACTGAGGGGCTCTGACTCTGAAATTAGAGCAGCTTGTGGTTAAATGCAGCAGAGAACAGAAGCAGTTCCAAAGAAGTATTGTCTGAGCTGAGAAAGACTGCCTTAAATATGTAATGGTCCCTTGTTGCCAGAGGGAAGATGTGACACAGCTGTTTTCTTCTTTGTGATCTCCCATTGAAATCATCTTTGGTAGAGCACACAAAAGGGCTTATACAAACATTGCTATCCCCTGTCTCACTTGCATAAAGCAATATGACAAAAATACAAAGCAATGAGAATGATACGTACACAGAGGAAAAAAATTCCCATCCCAATAAAATGTAAAAATGGTTTGTTGTTCCTGTAAAGGAAAATGGGTAAAAATTAGGTATCTGGCACGTGATTTCAGTTATGAAAGGAATCAGGTAAGTGAAAAGCCATCATCTTTTCTGCAAGTTAATTCTTACCTAGATGGTACAATGCACAGGCAGCTTACAAATATAACTGTTTGCCCTGCAAAATACTAACGCTGTTGTATTGCTTTCAAAAATTTGAGTTGAAATATGCCATGCAAACATCCCCTTAGAGATGTACGTCTGCATTTGTAGCAAGGACAAAAATTCCAAGACACATCCAGGGCTAACTTTTTACAGGAGGTGATTTATTAGGCTGAAAATCATCCAAATCCTTCCTCAAGACTGCCATCTAGTGGTTTGCTAAAGAAGTGAAGAAATTACAGCATTGTCTCCACAGTTATGTACAGTTTGTTCAGAGGACAGTCGTTAAAACCATGCTTATGCTTTGTTTTTTACCCCTTTTCCTTTCTTCACACCATCTATACTGTTCATAGTTAGCCCACAGTTACCAGGAATATATTCGATATGAAATTTAGAAACAAGTTAAATATGACAATTTTAAGAAAAAAATTATTCCAGATAAAATTTCAAATGGACACGGGGAGTTTGAGAACACAAGTTCCACAGGAATCAGGAGGACTCACATGCCTCAAGACAGCGTGTTCTTTTGGAAATCTCTCTCCAGCTGGAGAGAGATGGATTAGCTCAGGACTGGGAAGATGGAGTTTATTGACTCCTCTTCCAATCTGCTTACGTGTACATTGCCCTGCACCAGCGGATGTCGCAGAGCACGCATCTTTCCAGTCCTCATCCACTGCCCAGGCTGATAGAAGTAGCCACCTTTCCTAAGGTAGTTTCAAAGCTGGAGGACAATTCCTCTTCCTGAAAACAAAACTTTCCCTCTTCTGAAAAAAAAGAGCAGCCTGGTCTTCAGAAGAAAACAAAAATCCACTTCCTGATCTTCCACACTTCCATTTGCTATCCCACTGCTAGGAGACAAACACTCGCAGTGCCTCAGGGACCAGACTGTGGTAACCTTTGGTAAACAGCTACCAAGAGCCATTTTTCCTTGGCACAAGTGTGCCAAACCATCTCTTCTCCTCCTGCAGTGGGACAGAAAACCAGCCCTGAGCATAACCTCACCTTGCCAGCAGCGGCTCCAGCCAGCCCTCGTGGCATTCGCAGTGGCAATCCAGGAACGTCAGGATGTCTCCTTTCGCCACAGATGCCCCCAGCAGCCGGGCTCGAACCAGCCCCTCTCGCTTATTTGCACGGATAAGACGCACCTTGCGTAAGCCAGCCACGTAGTTTTCCAAACTCTCCTTTAAATGTTCTGTAACAAACAAATAAAAAAGGAAGAAAGAATATAGTTCTGGAATGATTGGTTTACGTCACACTACAGAAAGCTCTTTTTTCAATTGCGTATTACTTACAGCGGTGCCTTGAAGATTGCATTCTGAACTCCAATTCTGCTATACTGTCTACACTAGGAAAGGACAAGGGAAAAGCACAGAACTTGGATGGACACAAATTACAGTTCCTTTTAAGAAATTGAATGCTTTGTATTTGCCTCTGTAATTAATTTCCAAATTGTTAAGTGCTTCTTAAATGTTACGTAAAACTTTTTCCACGTAAAAGTTTTATCCTTACACAATTCATGTGGTGGAAAACACCAGCATTGTCTTTGCGCCTCATAATTCAAATGAGAACAGATAACCAAGGAGCTCTCACTATACTAGACACCAGGGCAACTTTGGAGCACTTGAAACTTGTTCAAATTAGGAAACCTGAAATGCTCTGACCAGACTGTACATTATCTATATATGCAAGCACTCACATTACAACACAGCAAATGTGCTTCCCCACTCTAAACTAAATTTGGTCCACAAGTCAAATTTTTCACTGGCACGCTACAAGAAAAACTATTTTCCAATCAGATGCCTATGTTGTACAATTTTATGTTATGTTACCCAAACAGCGTATCTTTTTCTCCTGTGGACTGACTGACCAGAAAAAAAACCCAAATCATCAACAATCAACATTATTTAGAATTATTCTTCCTACCTTTGTCACTGTAATCATCTACAAGGATAATTTCTTCCAAAAGTATATCTGGAGATGTCTCAAGAACACTATGAACAGTTCGCAGAAGTGTCGACCAAGCCTCATTATAAAACGCTATCACAACGGAGGTTTTTGGCAGGCTATAATAATCATACTTGATCTCTTTGCATCTGTAAGGAAGGGGATTACATTTAGTACAAGTGCAAAAGCATTTGTTAATTTTCAGAAAACTATTCTCAAATGAAGATTTTGTATGCTGTTTACTTACTGTAAGCAAGAACATATAAAAGGATCTTAAAAGAACTGTACATACATGGAAAAGTCACGCAAACACTTTCAGGAAGCTGGTCTTCCCGAAGTCCCACTTCCACAGCAGCATTATGACTAAAATTCTGCAACCCCCCAAAATGTTTAAAAAGGAAAATTAGTAGGAGGTATTCGAGGCTGGTGTATGTGCAGTAGCTGCCTTTGCACAATATTACCTCAAGCAGAAGAACAAGCAATGGCCAAAACAAGCCTCAGATTACAGAAAGAAAAAAAACAAAACAAAAAAAAACCCAAACAACAAACCAAAAAAGACCCCACCTAAGTGCAGTAAAAACAGTAGCATAAATTACTGATAACTTGTGCTTTGGAAACTAACACAAGTGCTAGACAGTAAAAATATAACTGTGAAGGAACAGCAACATATAAAGAGAAAAAAAACCAGCAACAGAACTGAGACGCATGTACACTGAAGCAGAATTTGGGAAGACAACAGAATTGCCAAGATATAATAGCAAAATCCACAAAAAACACAGACAGACATAGAAATGCATTGTTTTGGCTCTATGGAAAGTCAGGAAGTTTGCAACCCTTTGGATTAAGCTCCAGAATGTATTTCCTATAAATAAATATATATTTATATAATATGAACTTCCGTAAATGAGCATAAGGATGCCAAGAAACTTACAGCTGAGCCAAATGTGTAAATTGTTAAAGATTCCCCTGGTCTGAAAGAATTATTTTAAAATAATTATGGTATTTATTACCATTTCTGCCCTTTTCCTAGATCATTCTGTATGAGCAGTTTTGTTAAAAAACAACAGAAATGATTTAGAGATGTTTAAATTTTCTTACGCCTCCAGCTTACTGCCTGGAGTCACCGGGGCTTGTAAGGGGCAGGACATACTTCGGCTTCTGTAGACTGCTAGGTCACAACAGATACCAAAGCAGGTAGGACATCCCTCCTACCAAAAGAGAACAGCAGTGAGTCCTCCAAAACCTATGCTACAGGAAGCTGAAGAGGGCAATCAGAACTGAGCAGTAGAAAACATGACAGCAAAATCCCTTAGGTTTGTTCAGGGGAATGAAAATTCCCTAAAACACCCAGAAAATTACATTAAAAGAAAACTGCTTACCTACAGCACATTGAGGGTATATTTACTGACTACTTAATGCTGCTGAGTTTGCAATAAAAAAAGACTTATAGGTTTCTTTAAAGATTAGGCAATATCTATCAAGACCCGTGGTACAAACAGAAAAAACAAAAGTCTGAATCTCAATACTCCTAAAATTAAAATTCTTAAGAGAAAAAAAGTCTGTAGAGTCCTTTTGTAATAAACACCTGAAAAATGAGGAATCAATGAGGAGGAATGACACTCGGGCAGAGGAGGCACACAGAAGGCTGCTTCTCAAACATGAAAGGAATGCTGTGCAACAACTCTCTGTATATGATGCATATGCATGTATACACACATACAGATATACAGAGAAAGGAGGTAGATATACATACACACACACTTAGAGAGCAAAGTACAGAAATGCCTGTCCCTCCAGGCTGTAACTTGTCCCGAGGCAAACACACAGAGAACTGCCTCACACCAATGGCTGGTGACAGGTGATTTATTTTGCTAAATGTTCATGTACTAACACCTGAGAAAGGACTGACATTTTAATTAACTTTTTTTTCATGCAGAAAAAACCTACTGTATGAACCTAATTTTAGAAATACATATTTACATTAACCTATTGAAAAACATTTGTGCTCCGTACTGCCAAGAAAAAATTCTTATTGTATATCACAGTCACTTGTACCAGATAATTTCAGTTCATTTCTTGATGGAAATGGGATCTTTATCCACCCATTTTAGAAAACTGAAGGAAAAAAGAAATAAATAGAAAACCTCCAGGAAAGCTTTCTCTGGAAAATACGTCAGAAAGATTCATGCAATAATAATGTTGTATTCCATTATTTAGAAAAGGAAATCCAAAAGGTCTAAAGAAGCTTATAAACCTAATTATAGATTAAAGACTTCAGTGGATTTGCCTGAATATTACATGCCGGAGAGGGGAAACATTATTTGGCACAGAGCAAGGCAATCCCCAAACTGTTTGTGATTCACTGTGCCTTGCTGCCTCCATCGAGCACACCCTACGCTGCGGAAGAAGGTCAGCCTCCTACGGGACATACCAGAGTACACGATTCTTCAGATTCTGAAGTCAAGGAAGAGGCCAAAACTAAAAAGGGCATTTTATTTACTAGCTGCGCGGTGGAAGGCAGCACGCAAGCGCAGGGAAGTGAGTCACCAGGGCGGCGGGGCAGGCCACGGGCCAGCACGGCCACGCTGCCCCGAGCGCTGCCCAGTTCCCCCGCAGCCCATCTCCCCCAAACAGGCCGGCTGGCCAAGGCCCACAACCTCCCGAAGAAAGAAGCCATCTCTCACCTTGCATGTAGAAATAGGCAGAGCGTGACTGAAAGCTTAGCTTTTCAGTACATTACATTTATTTTGGGGAAAACTAATCATCACATGTAGACCAACTAAAATTTTGAAACTCTTAAAACTTGACATTTGAAACTCTTAAAAAATGAGAAAAAGAATAGTTATTCAACTCCTATGCAGATTTGCATGTTTACCTCAGAAATTATTTCCAAGACATATATTCCTTACTAGACTACTACAAGATCTCAACTGCTAGCAGTCTCAAATATTGTTGATAAAATGAAGCATAATTTTCCTTATCTTTCTGTTTTGAATGAAATTTCAGAGAGTTTTGCTCAGTCTTAAAAAATAATCCCACTGGGGAGATTACAAACCTAAAGCATTTAAACCCTGGAAAAATAATAGCATAAGAAAATCATAGAAAGAATGAATCCCTGAAACAGAACTGCTTAGAAGTGTTGCTGAGTAACAACTGAGTGGCATGCATATGGACACTGAACACTACCAGTTCACCCAAGATACACAACCTCAAAAAAAACCCCTGAGCACAAGTATGAAGCCTGACTTAAAGCCTGGGTCATAACTCTGCTTTTCTATTTCCCAACTCCTATTTACAAGAGAACCACCTTAGCGGGGCATCTTCTGTATTCAGGATGTGATCATTTCACCCCTACTTTAGGTTATTCTGAAAAACAAATGTGTATGTTACAATATGTCATTAAAATGACAGGGAAGATACAAACTGGTGACATCAGTCCCAAAATACGTTTTTACAGATACTGGGAATGTATCTTTAAACTGCCTATACTGCAAGCTGCTTTCGGCTTCTGACTAGGGCGCTCTTTAGTGCCACCCTCAAATGCATAACACTGTTCTTTCCCAATACAGGGGACCACATCAAGAGAGGATTAATTGCATCTCACTTTAGCCATCTAAAAGCTAGGTGCTATCTTTGAGCTAAACATCTGGACCCTGCATGTCCGTGAAGATGGATCCAGAAGGCGATTCACCTCTCCCTCCTTAAGCCACCCATCTAGCACAGACAAACAGACCTTCGTGGGACCCCACCTCCCCCTTGTCTGTAGAGGTTTAACTATAGAGCAGATGCTTAACTTGCTACAGCTGAAGTTAAACAACAGGAAACTGCCTGCAGTCCCTACTATTGGCTGCCTGATACATCACTTTGAACCTGGTTATCATAACTACCAAACAGTTCGCAAAAACATAACATAGACATGAGGAAATGAGGTGCCTGTGAATGTGACATTTCCCAGCACAGACAATTAATGCAGAAGCACTGTCATTTATAGTCCAACATATTCTTTCACTACTCTCATTATCTTATCTGACCACAGGAACTTTACTATTTATGTAGACAATAATTACACACATTAAAAAAAAAACCACTTAAAAATGTGTGCATGTCAAGTGGATTCATTTTCTTCAGAGAAGTACACATATCTCTAGTCAAGCTGATTTTGGAAAAAGTTACCAGATACCAGTATCAGTCACTGTGAGAAAAACCCATTGCCAGCACATGAGAGCAGCTTTTTTAAAGCCAAAAACACAAAGGCATGTTTTAAATAGCACTTGGATTTCACTGAAAAACACTGATATACAATGGATAGCAACGATAATGGGTAACGTGATGCAAAGGAGCGACACCTGCTCGGCCTCTGCCCTCCAATGGTCCCATTCTCTGCAGCCCCACTAGAAAATGCATAAGCAGAGTCTGTGCGCAGCAGAGATGCACCCAGAGAAAATGCAGCCAGGACTGCCCCTAACCACATCCCGGGGAGTGGGCTGGGACAGTGCCCTGCTCCAGCAGCAGCCTCCTTCTGCATCGCCCTTGGTTTCCCTCAGGCACCCTCCATCACACTGGGGGGATGTTCCAGGAATCCTCCTGCTTGATCACCACTGCTTAAAAGACAGGTATAAAACAAGAAATGCCAAAAGACACAGCTTTTGTTTATCAATTTATAATAAAACAAACATCTACATTTAAAAACTTCTAATTGTATTCAGCCATGAATGTCTAAATTCCTAGACAGGAGGAAAGAGAGAATAACGCTGCACCTGAACACAAACTTAAAACCGAGTTCACTGTGCACCACCTTTCCTCGATCTTTCGCTACGGCACCCCCTCAAGCATCTACCTCCACAAAATGCAAACTGAAGCAAAGCATGTAAAGGTGTATCGTCACACATCAACATTCCTGTGGGTTTTTCATTTTACA
Organism: Sula dactylatra; assembly: GCA_013389905.1. Classification (NCBI taxonomy): domain Eukaryota; kingdom Metazoa; phylum Chordata; class Aves; order Suliformes; family Sulidae; genus Sula; species Sula dactylatra. The sequence continues at coordinate 37,178 of WEKW01029295.1, read as the reverse complement.
TTTTCACACTGCGTTTGCAAGTCACAGTCTAACAGAGACTATAACGGCTGACAAGTTTAGTAATTTAACCTTGGAATCTACAACGCTACAAAACCTTCTGTTAGCAAGTTTTACAATAGGTTATTTATTAGAAACTAAGGAGACATCAGTCAGGAAACGCCTAAACAAAATTAAATGGGCTACTTCAGAGAACATTTGTGTCAATTAATGTAATCACTCAATTCATTTCATTGTAAGGAGCTGTTTCTCTCTCAGAGATGCGTATCTATACACAGGGAGAGACAGCATGAATGTGTGCACGCCGGGCACGCTGCCATGAGTTAATTAGGAATGGTTGCTGACGTACTTTTATGTAAGACTTTCACCACAGCTGCAACAACGATACGGCAAGAGAAAATACATTTTTAATCTCCAAATTTTATGCTCTATATGCCAAGTTACTCGTATTTTAAGAAAAAGTATGAAATGTTCTGTGAGCTCTCAAAGATTTGTTAAGAATACAATTGGCACAAATTATTTCATGCTTTCTAAAGGTATAATTCTCTTTAGAAATAGTTTATTGGAATATTTTTAATGGAAAAAAGTGTGTGTTCAAAATCAAGATGTTAACGTTATTCCCAGTAATCCACAAAAAACAAATTGTTCTAGACTGCTGAAATTTTTAAGTTTTGCTTTTGAAGTTGCATTATGAATGCCTGAAAATGCAGAAGGGTCAAGATTCTGTAGCTTCTCTCAGGAAGTTTAAAACAGCACAAGTCACTGCTATATCTGATTTAATGTGATTTATGTGACTAGGGTATGTGACATTGCCACGTACGCACCATCACAGCAGCATCTATCAAACACTGTCAGCATCCTGCTTCAGGCTGGGCTGTACGCAGTGGGCTAGGAACCAGGCTTGCGGCATTTGTTACGCAGGTGGTGGGCACGCTGACTCACACCACCACCTCCTCCTTTCACTTCCTAATTGTTAGAAAAAGGCAATAGAAGTTCCTACCTAGCCCAGACTCTGCATGTGCAGATGAGAAGGTATTTCTGCATGTGTCCAGAGGGAAAAACATTAATTTTTATTTTATTTTGCTGATTTGAAACGATGGTTTCATTTTGCTTAAACGGTTACCCATGTTTGTGATTTTCTTCCAAGGTAGTGAGATACACTTAACATTTGCGCAGAGCCATATGATTTCCTACACCTACCTATTCAGAAACTTACTTAGGTGTGAGTAAATTGATTCAGGACAAGAAAAATATTTTGCAAAGTAATACAATAACTGAAAGAATTTATTGTAACCATCACTAATAGTAGGGTGTGGATGCACCTGGTCCTTACAGGCAATCGTGCACAGTAAAAGCACTATTTGAATAAAGAAAAGAAATAATCATCATTTGTGGTTACTGTTACTGATTTGGCAACTTTGTCAGGTTAAAAAGGAAATCAACCAAAACCAAGCACTCATCCAGATGTCAGAGGAAGCTAAGGTTCTCTATCAGAAGCCATAAAGAAAAATGGTCAAAAAATAATCATGTGAGCTCTTCTGGAAAATGTTTGCAGGTGACTATTAAATGAAAGCATAATGACAAAGCAAACTGACACATTTTTACAGAAGATAGGAAACAAAAATAGTAAAATATTCTAAATATCAAAGTGCTTGTGGAAGCATTGCTGTATTCTATACTGCTATAAAGCAAGCCTGCTTATTTAAAAAAAAAAAAGAAAAGAAAACAAAAAACCAACCAAACAAAAAAACCTAACAAAAACCAACACTTAACTGTGCGAGGGAGGAATGGGATGTCCCAGAAACACACTGCTTTGCAGGTATAAAGCCTGTTTATAAATGCAAGGAATCCTGCCAACTAACAATAAAGAAATGACTAGAAAGTATTATGATTAATGTAGTTACCAGTAACCAATTATCCGTTCCAGAAAAGCTCAGAAAGCAAACAAAACAAAAAAACCAAAACCAGCGGCCATAGCGTTACAAAACTACTAAAGCAAATAGAGCTATTAAGTGTTTTATGCAAAGCATTTGCTCCTAAGTAGAAGAGCATTTTATCTTCTAGACTCTGATCAAATGTAAAGCATGGGAATAGCCATGCCGCGCATTTGGAGGGAAGGGATGCGCCAGCATGGTCCAGCTGCTGCAGAAACGCTCTCCAAAGAGTTCACTTTTACTATATGGACCACAAAAAAAAAAAAAAAAAAAAAAGTCACTGCAGTTATTTCACCTTTAGATAACAGATGAAAGAGAAGCTCCTGGGTGAAGTCAGGCAGTCGTGGTGTGCTGGGGAGGAAACACCTGGCTGCTGCACCATTTCCTGCAACAGGGTCAGGTTAAAACTCCTGGCAGGAGCAGCAGGACCATCAAAATCAGATACTATGATTTTTGCAGTAGAAGATGGGCTAAAACCTAGTCTCAAGGATTATTCTGGTATTTTGCTACAAGATACTATCAGATAAGCAGTCTGCATAATTTGATACTTACAACCCAGTAAACAAAACAAACCATGGTAGCAAGTGAGATTGTAAAAGAATCACATTCAAATCTGGGAACAGACAGGAAAAGCAGTTTTGAAAGTCAAAAAACTCTTAGCACAAGATTGTTATGCTAAACTCAAAGACAATATCCAAAAAAATAAATAATATTTTAGGCATAAACGATGGTGACAGAGGAATTAAAGTAGTTGTATGTATTTGTATCTATCTATATACAGATACTTAAATATATATATGCAGATACTTAAATATATATACAGACATAAAAACATATATATGAACAAACTCTCTCTCCAAAACACAGAAAGTTATCTAGAATTAAAGAACACACCTCTAAAACTTTTTTTTTTTTTAGTAACTGCTAATTATTATGCAGACCACAATCAATCTTTCGGGGGCTTTTGTGGCTACTAAAAATCATTTGCCAGGTAAGGAAAGACAAGACAGACTTACAAATCCATTTGCTTGTAAGCACAAGTGAAACGAGGCCCGAGGACTGATTCATGCTCCTACTATGAAAGAGACAACACAGAATTCTGAGTCAGCACAAAAGTGCCTATCCCTGCCTTGTTCCTTTTGTAACAAGAGTCAGCCAAAAGAAGGCTGGTGTGATTTTACAGAAGCTGCCCCTGAAATAAATGTGCAATGCGCCCGGACTGTGAGAAATGTAGAAAGAAAAGAAAGAAGGTAGGATGTTTAAAATCAGGAACACTGCTTGAGAACAGTCCTTAACCTAAAAGAACCCAAGCAGAAAAACTGGAAATGTATTTCTTACACATTGTAACAAACTATAAAAGACTGTCTAAGGGACTCTATGGGTTGTCTGCCTAATCCTGTGGTCCTGTAAAATGAGCACACAAGGAGAAGCCCAGCATGCGGCCGGGCTGTTGCGCAAGGGGAAGGCAGAGCAACAGCGGCCAAAACGCAGGGCCCAGAGCTCATCCCGCTGCACTTACAGGGCATCAGCCCCAGCACGGCCCTCAGCAGGTCGATGGATGCTTGCTTGTTTTAAACCTGCTATAGCTGTTAAATTCGAAGAATGAAAGATATACATTGAGAAGACAACCTGGGCTATCCAGACAACATTATAATTGGTGGGGAAGAAAAATTTCACTGTGGCAGTGATAGGGCGTTGAAAGAAGTGCCCAGGGAGGCTGCTGAATCTCCGTCCTCGGAGACTTTCAAAATTTGACAGGACAAGGATGGCCTTTAGCAACATGCTCTGCCACTGAAGTTGCCCTGCTTCTGTGTGATGAAACACAGCACTCTCAGTACTATCAGTTGCTGACCTCAAGCGCAGACAGTTAAAGGAGGCAGGAACTCTCTAAAGGAAATGACAGAAGTTGTTGAGTTCTCCAGGTCTGTGTTTCAACAGAAACTTAATCAGTTCTCAGAAAAACATGTTACAGTGGTCTGTGAGAACAAGAAGGAATAAAGCTTTTCTGAATATTTACATTGGCTGGAACGTATCAGTAGGAGAAACAGCTGAAGTTGAAGAAACTTTATAATAAAGTAAATAACATCTGGATAGGATTCATAGTCAAATATCATCAAACAATATATTATCTGGGGGGAGTAATCTCAAGTCAAACTACTATTCTTTTCTTCCTGCACAGTATTACCAGACATAGGTATTAGCAAACAACTACTGACGCATTTCTGGTCTGATAGCAGGTCCAGGATGTACAACGTAGCAGCAGGAAAAGTTTTTTGTCATCAGCTTATGATAAAGCAACACCTTGTATACATAATTTTGAAGGCCGGGTTTAAAGGCTTACTGGTTCAGATAGTCTCAATCTTATTAGCAAAATTCTAGTTTTCACTAGATTCACGTTTGTGATTTTCACAATTCACACCCAGAGAGCCGGTTCACTGATGAATGTGGGAGGGCATTAAATTAAAAGCAGCAGTGGGGCATCCAGGTGGTGGGGATGTTGCTTGTCTTTATTTCCCTTTCTTTCCTCCTCCCATTTTCCTGGTGTCTAAAATTTCCAGACTCACCTCCATACACATAAGAATATGCTGAAACAGACCAAGCACAGTGTCTGTTAATATCTCATGAATACTTAATGTCAATTTTCTAATAGATGGAATTCCTTATACTTTACAGTAAATAGATTTTTGGAACAAGGTAGTGGCAGAATTTGTGTTATCCACGGCATGCATTGTATTGCAGTGGCTCAGCAAGAAGCACCCTTGCAGTAGCATGTCTGTCAGGCTGAAGAGCTGTAAAACTAGTCACTTCTGTATGGAAGCCATGCCGTAAGTTGAATAGCATCAGATTGAACACAGCTTTCTGTGGAACTTCACCAGTGACCCTCCACTATTTAAAAAAACCAACCAAACAAACAAAAAACACCAAAAAACAAACAAACAAAAAAAACCCACAAAAAAACCCCCACACACCCAAAGCAAAAACAATACCAAAAAAACTCAAAAAAGTGTTTCCCAGCTTTTATCCTGTTATTTATGAATGCAAGGAATTTCCACCTTATTTCGCAGCTGTTTAAGGAACTCATCAAAAGTCCCTGGAAACAGCACCACATTTCTTTATCCATATAATAATGACCTTCAAGGAGGTCCAATAGTTTTGTGAGACACGTCATCCTTGACAAAGGCCAAGTTGACACGTGATCACACCTACCTATCTGCTACTAATTCTTTTCCTTACCACAGTTTGAAAACAATATGCCTGGAAGAGATCCAAGGCTTGCCAGCGCACCATTCTCTGGTTCTCCTCTTGGACTCCACTAAAAAAATGGTGTATTTGTCACCTTCTGGTCTTCAGGTACCAAAATTTTTCAGTGATTACATCCAAAAATTTAGCCTTTGCATCATTTTTGTGGACCGCTGAAGTAAGTCCAGTTGAAGTCAACCAGTACTACGTATTTCCTACCACAGTAGCCTCACCCAAATGTTCATTAAAGATCATGAATCGTCAAGCATTACCAACATTAAAATAAAGAAAGTAAATGGTGTGTTTCCTAGACAAGACTTCTCAACCTATATAGACTCTAACCTTATACTGGAATGCAATGAATTTTCTATCGCTACAGGCTTGTGGATATCTTTTTCAAGACTTTTTTTTTTTTTTTACACTTAGATCTCTTACATGGTCTTCCTTCTTAAGAGACGTAGTTGACAACTTTATTGCAAAATTGTCTTTGGAGAAGTTTTTTTTGTTACATTTGCTGTGTGAGTTGGATAGATGTTCTGTGATATTTCTGCCGTAATTTAGATTTAACTGTGCGAAAATGCATGGAGCACCTGCCAGCAGATACTACAAGAGTACAATACAGCTCCAGCCTCAGAAGGCAATTATCTCTGAGTTTATGTCACCGATGACTTGCAATCCTTTTGGTTTGGATACATTTTGTCATTTCAACATCCAAATATTCAAATGAAACAGGATGCGCCATTGTAGCAAAATCCACCTGCCCACTCGTATTATTTTCATTTCATGGATCTCCCCCCCCCACATCTACAATGTCCCCTGCTCAACAACTGTGATCTTCCATTTCCTCCAATGTCCTATTTGAAAGAAATGGCAGGAGTCCAGAAAAATTAATTGAAATTATTTAAATTTTTCCCATAGAAATGCAACTAAAATGGTCCTTTTTAGCCTATGGTCTATAGACTGCTTTTAAAGGAAGAACAAAAGATAACTAAGAAAAACAAGCCTACTGTCACACTTAAATTTACGATTAAAAGATCTTGCACCTGCACTGCAATTTCTTAAGAGCTATCGTAGGATTCATGTTTTAGATTCAGCACTTTTAACTAAAGCTGGAGAACTACCGGATAGGACACACTGACGTGAAGCGAATGCATGGTAGAGGCAGAGCCCCACTTTTTCCCCAGCTCTTTGCTACCATACCGCACAAACCTGTTGCAACGAAATGAACTGGCTGAAGCCAAGCTCAGGTGGAACAGAGGAGAGGACTCTGCAGCCACGGCTCTGCTGGACCCCTTTGGCTGAAAGCACATACCTGTAACTACTGAACCTGTTCCTCCTACCACCTGGGTGCTCACTCGCAGGACAGCCCGTGCTGAGGGAAGCCACTCAGCTACACTGAGCGTTTGAGTTAGGCCAGAACTGATCATACAGTCGGGCCCGCTGTGCAGCACTAACAACTGCGCTGAACCGTTGCCTGTAAACTAGAATCATAGCATCAAACGGTACCTAATCCTTACTTTACAATTGCTTATGCCATCATCTGGCATTAGCCTCATGGTCGTAAATGTAATTTGTAAATGTAAACTGTCCCAGCAAGTAAGTATCCAGGAACAAGCAAAGTCCCAGCTTAGGAGAATGTTATGCATCTCTGTGAGCATTTCTACATCACTCCATGGTAAATCCGATGGTAAAACAATCTGCTTTATACCGTGTGGCATACGACATTTCAATACAATGCGAAAGCTTGAGTCTGGGAAGCGTAACATTCGTAAAGCTGAGAGTGACTGGAAAAGCGCGCTGCTGCCTGCAGTGATTTATCCAGGGGACGGCAGCAGGAGCCACACGGCAGCATGCCGCTGTTTAAGGGCTGAAACCACACCGCTGGGGCTACCGGAGGAAAACCACCTCTTCCCAATTGCACAAGCACCACCGACAGGCTCCTGGTCCTGCGCCGTGGATGAGCGGGAGCCAAGCAAAACCATCGACGGTTCTAACTTTATGAGCGAACGCTGTGATGTGAAAGCGGGGGAGGGGGGAGTTTTAAAAGCCTCCACGTTTCCGAGGGGGCTGCAGCCGGGACAGGAGCAGCCCGCGGTGGCCGCTGCCGCCGAACGCTCCTCCCTTTGGAAGAGCCGCCCGCGGAGCGGCGCCAGGGACAGGCACGGCTCCTCCGCGCCGTCCCCACCCGCCCGGGGATCGCCC
>WEKW01029295.1:18294-29074 GCA_013389905.1 Sula dactylatra | reverse complement strand
CGACCCAGCGCCGGGCGCTCGCCCCACACACGGCTCCCGGGGAAGGGAGGGAGCGGAGCGGGGCCAGCGCGGGGCTGCTGGGTCATGCGGTGCTGCGAGGTGGGCGGGAGGGAAGAAGGCATGTCCCCTTCGCACACCCTTCAAGGAAGGGGGGATCCGGTCGCCCTGAAGCGTGGGGGACCTTCGTGAACCCTGATAGCTGAATGGCAGACACGCAGGGGTACCCCAGCAAGGGAGATTTTGGCTGGCGTGGCCACAGCAAGCTCACGGGGAGGGCCCCAAGGCTCGCTGTCTCCTGACAGAGGTAGCCAGGGCTGCAGGAGGACAGCAAGGGAGGTTATTTGCCACGGAGGGACTAGGAAGGACTTTGGGGCTGAAGGGAACGAGTCGGTGGGAAACCAGGCTTCATCCATTCTGCTGCCTCTAGGATATTGTGCGCTGTAGAAGTAAACAGAACACGGGCCGAGAAGCCGTGGGAGTTAAAGACAAACTCTTTCACTGAAGAGAGCGGTGTTCTTGGGTGGAAAAAAATGTCACCCAATGTGGTCTCTTAGAGAGAAAGCCAGAAGGCAAGTGAAAATCCCAAATTTATTATCCGATAATGGTCAGTCCATTTCATGGCTTGACAGAATTGTGGGGAAAAAAGCAACTGCAGCATTTAGTCGAAACTTTCTCATTTGCTTCATGCTCAACAACCCATCCATGCCGCTTTTTCACTTCACCCCCTAACAGGATGCAGCCCCATCTGTCTAAACTTGCAACCCTGAGGCCATGAGATTACATGACAATTTGTGATTTGGGGGTTGAAAAACCTTAACATAAGCGTAACAACTGATAAGAGTTTCTCTCTGACATTCAGCAGGGAGCTGAAACTCTGGTTTTGAGGTGTCATTTGCTCTATGCATTTTCCAAAGAGGCTGTTTGCTGCACTATCCTCTGCTGATGGAGGCCTGTCAAGATCAACACAGCAGAGGACTCCAGTCATCCCCAGAGAGGGACTTCAGCCTCCAAGCGGTATTGGGCGGAGCTCACCAGTATTGCTGGGGAGTGGATGAAAACATGTTTGACACTAAGGAAGGGGAAAAACCTCGTCACTACCAGACAGGGTCACAGCATACAGCTATGAGCTGTTTCTGATTTTACATGATAATAAATATCGTGTGTGACAACAAACACAGAGGCACTCAACTACTGTGGAGGCCTTGCTCTGGACAGGAGGGTGCTGAATAATAATGAGTCATTCTGATGCTGGCAAACTAGCATCAGTCAAGTAGCTTAGGTGGATTTTAAGATGAGTGTGTCTGTGTGTGTATAGGTATACTTTCATTATTTCTTATTCAGCTATACTAATATTTATCGCAGATAATTATATATGCATACAATCTAGTTTCAAAGCATACATACCAGCTAGAATAACTTAAGCATAATAATAGTGAAGTATGTGTGTTTAAATATACATTGTAGACAACTAGTAGATACCAATATGCTGGACATGAGAATATACATTGTATGTAAAGGAAGCCGTGCCTAGCGAGGTTTGGGTCTGAGCAGAGTTAGGTGGCGCTAGTAATTGCGCTCCTAGTGATTGCGTTGTCTCTTTGCTCGCCATCCTTCCTGAATAAAGGAAGCCTGGCTGGTGTTCTTCGTATTGAGTTTATAGCAGGAGTTCCCTAGTTTCTGGCTGGTGGAGAGGTAAACCCTAAAAACACAGCCAACATTTCTGGAACAAGCTGCTGGTTTAGATCTGGTTGGTTGGAACATTCTTGGCTTTTTTGCTTTGTGTAAGGTTGCAAATTACTTAGAAGAGGGTAACAGAAATATTAAGTGTGAGGAGCTCAACAAGGACTTTCTGGAATGAATCAAAGGAGGAGGAGATCCTCCTGGACTCCCAAAAGAAATTATTGGGGGAGATTGGGAAGATGTAAAGAGCAAAATGTAGGACTGAGTGTTAATTAAGAACAGTGAGAAAGAAAACAGGAGGGTTCTGCTGCAGGGGTTCTTAAGTATTAGAAAAATAAGTATTCTATTTAAGTATTTTAAGTATTAGAGCAGTATGGAAGAAACACAAGAATATGATCACTTGCATAAAGTTTTGAGATAAAAAATGGGAAATGGAGAAGGAATGTGACAGGACAGGAGGAGGCATGCTGCATGCAGTCAGTGGTAAGATCAGACAAGACTGCTGAAGAAGATAACCAGCATAGCTGCCTCTCAGTCCGATTTTAAAAAGGAAGAAAGGGCTTGAAGAAAAGGTAGGAAAGCATCAGCTCGCTTCCACAGAAGCAGGAAAGGTTACAGCTGGTGGGAAAGTAAGGGAGGTGGCTCTCAGTAGTAATAAAGCTCTTAGAGCAAAGTAGCTGGGAAGGCTTTCTGTGATCATCATCGCAGTGAGGACTGAAAGTAATACTAGTAAAAGGTAGTTCCCTGGGGGTGATGCCCAAGCACATAAATCTCAGGAAATTCATCAAGGGAAAGTACAATAATGGTGTTAATGCAAAAAAAAAAAGATTAAGAATACATCAGTTGCATTCACAAATAAGTTTGGACAAGATGGAAAGAAGGTGAAGTCAAAGACACTTTTTCTCAAACCTTTTTAAAAGTTTGTGGGGTTTAATTCAGATGGGAAGACTGAAACTTCTGAGCCGAAACACTTCAAGTATAAAGACTTCTGTTCTGAATGTAAAAATAAGTCCCAGAGGAAAAAAAAAATCTACAATTAATAAGGCAAATGAGTTTCCTGCGATCCATAAAGCATGTAGCAATGTTTTCATGGAAAAGTTCCTTTTAAGCAATTCTGTTGGGTTTTTTAGGTTTAATAACAATGGAAGTTAAGATCATTGGTTTTGAGATTATTTTTTTAAAAGATTAGTAAGAATCTGTAGTGAGCTATAAATTCAGTTGCTTGAGGAGTTTCAGTCAGAAGTAAGCAGAGTAACTGGACAAGTCATGTAAAACCTATAATTATGTATCGAGGACAATCTATTACGCCCTCAGCTGTCAAATTAAAACAGAAGATCACTGGAATAATGAACACATTTGAAGAGTTTATTTTAGAAAAGGGAAATTGTATTTTTTCACAAAAAAAAAATTATCTAAACCTTTCAAAAAGCACTAACAGAAGACGACTAAACACAACAATATGTAATTGTCCATAAGAACTTACATTATAGCGAATGTAATAGCTGAAATTGAGTGTATCTGCTGCTCACCGAAATATCCATTTGAATTGCAGGCAATATTTAGTTTACCTAAAATACATTACCTTATTGAAGAAATTGGTCTACGGACAAGGAAAACTTAAAGCGATAAGCTAAGATGAACTATTTTACACACCTATTATTATGAAATGTTATTCTTATTTTATAGCGATGACCTACACATTGCAGAATAAAAATTGCAGTATTAAATTTTGCAAAGGCTTTAAAGTTTTCCTTGTCTAAAGTTTTCTTTTTTTTTTTGTTACATCTGTAATTTCAGTCAAAATGAAGCAAAATTATAAAATGGAAATGGAGTGTGGAGAAGAATTAGCTGATAGAGACTGCATTTTGAATAAACCTGAAGTTCAAATAGCTTCCTAAATTCATACTTTCAGCAGAAAAGAAAGTATCAAATAATGTGTTTCAAAGTAATGTTCCTAGTTTTAGTAACAGCCAAAGCTTAGGTATTTAAAAAAAAATTATCAGAGGAACATGGTGTACAAATACATTGCAGATAGATAGGAAATTTGTTCAAGGAAAAACTGATTCAGCCAAGTTATAAAATATACCCACTGGAGATAGCTTTGGACCTATGGGGTCATTGGTCACCATTGCTTTAACTCAGCATAAAATAGCATTGCCCTGCAAACAAGCAGCCCCCCTCAACTCCCACCTTGGCTGCTCTCTCCTTTGTCAGCACAAGTGCACCTCTATTTTTAAAGTATTATTGTTCATGCCATTGTTCGACCAGTGCCAAGGATTTTTTTTTTTATTAATCTATTTCTATTAGAAGTGCTGTTATCTGAGGCAGTTGCATAGCGCAGGCAAAACATGAAATGGGCTGAGCCCCGGCTTTCCCAGCTGCAGCTCTGCACCGAAGGGTGGGTGTTGAGGTTCTTGGAGCTACAGCAGGGACCCTGTTTTACAGGGTAGGCTTTGGGTCAAGAATGAAGCTGAGTGTATAGTACAGAGGCAGAGCATATCAGGAATTTAGATGAGAGGAAGAACAGTGGATACAGAGTCCTAAAAATAAAATAGATTAAAAACACAAGACTGGATGAGTGAGATAGAAACTGTCAGCTATTTCAGGGATCTTCTATCAGACTGACGAATGCTGTGTAATTCTCATACTGACACGCCAGTAAAAATAGGTGGTGTTCAGTGGATGCTACGTGGGCAAGACCTAACCTGTACCAGTTTGCAGATCTCTGTAGTACCTGTATGTGCACATGTAGATATATATGCCTTAATATATATAAATATACACATACACACGCAAAATATCTTGTTCAAAAGGTCATATGCAAGCCAGGATAGCTTGAAGGTAGTAAGGATGTGCATTCCAAAGGCATTGATTGGTATATTTGCTTGGTATAGGTATGTATTGTTGGTATATAAATGTTCTCTTTAGCTAAATAGCAAGCATGGACTGTAGACAGTAGAAGAGAGATCGTACATAAAGGAAGCCATGGCTGGCAAGCTTACCTGTCAAAAACCTTTGGAACAAAACTGCAGTCCTGTGCGTGGAATACGGTATGATGTGACGTGTTACTGAAGGGACTGGTTTGAGGTCTGTAATATGGGAAACCTGCCTGATCTTTTGTACGTTCTTGTGCAGGCACAGTGAACTGAAATACTGAGCTGCAAATAATTTTTGAAAGTTTGATCAAAATTATGGCATGTTCAGAAACATACAAATGAAGTCCTTTCATCACAAAGTTATAGCAGCTGGCTATAATAGATGAAGTAGAGACCTGCTATATACGCCATGATTACAATTCTGAACCAAGAATGCAAGGGGGTATTATGTGGTGGAATTAATCTTAGTCGTCCTGTACTGTAGTCACTTAACACCACTTTTTTTTAAGTCATTTTTCAAGGTTATTTCTTTTACTATGCCTGAAAGGACCAAAGTTAACATATGAGTCTAATGATACTGGAGAAACATCTGCTTTTCTCTGATGGTATGTCTAATACCTGTGTCTATGTTTTGCTTTAAGATGGAGGTAAGAGTCTTCACACAAAATGCATGCTAAAACTTGTAGTATTTTTCTTCTCAGAAGTATGACTTCCTTGTGATTCACATCAGTAAGGTTCTACAGCAGAAAATAAGCCTTTTACTCAGTGAATTGTCATGAAAAGAATGCCTTCTTTTCATATTTGGGGATTTGAGATGCCATCATCCCCAGACTGTCATAATGAAGATTATGACTGAGTCAGCTATCTCTAGTTTTCTGGATTCCTTTGAAACAGGCTGCTTGACTACTTGCATTTTTCCATTTCTGAGCTGGTTTTGATTATGATGGTCATTTTACAGTCTTCCTCATTATATGATTCTGAATTATATATGAGGTAGAAATTTCCTCATGTGTCATGGTATGAGGATATGTCCAAATGCATTACATCCTATTACTACTGTAACAGCAACAGAATTTTTTGTCATGTTACCTGGCCAATTTCTAGTTCTGCATCACTGCACGTTTGCCATATTATACTTGCTTTACTAGCTCCACAGGTACATTACATGCCCTAATGGTTTCCTAGGCTTTGTTTTGCAAATGATGAGTTCTGTCTCTTGCAGAATGATGGCTCTAAGTTTATCTATTTTATGTCGCCTTGTATTATGAGTAGCTTTAACAAAGCTTACCTTGGCCCATTTATCTCTCTGCTGGTGTTTTGATACCATTTGCATTGGAGACTTCTAATAGAAAAGTTTCACAAACGTTGGCCTCACATGTTTGCTCTTGCCTTATCTGTTCTGCTTTTTTTGGTGTGCCTGTTCTGTTCCTGGCACTTTTCTCGCCTTCTTTAGTCTAAAGTAATTTTTTCATTCATCAGGTTTTTCTGTCACTTTAAATGATTTTAACCTCAGAGCAATCCCACACTGACCTATACAAATTAGCACATTGGTGACGTGAACGAATTTCTCGTCAAAAGCAACGTATTTGTCACTGACTGGACAAACCAGATGCAGTTTGGACAAACCTTCTGAGTAAGTACCACCCTGATATTTGCTGGAAAAGCAACATGGCAAGGCATGCACAATCCAGGAGGTTCCTGCAGACCATCGAGGATAACTTTTTGCCACAGGTGGTGGAGGAGCCAACGAGGCAAGATGTGCTGCTGGACCTTATAGTAACAAAAAAAGAAGGTCTAGTTGAGGATGTGAGGGTTGGGGGTAGCCTTGGCTGCAGTGTCCGTGAGATAGTGGAGTTCAGGATCCTGCATGGTAGAAGCAGGGCGACAAGTAGGATTACAACCCTGGACTTCAAGAAAGCTAACTTTGGCCTCTTCAAAGAAAGAGTGGGGAAACTCTGGGCCTGCTGCTGAACTAGGCGGGGGCCCTGGTGACACAGGATGCAGAGAAGGCAGAGTTACTGAATGCCACCTTTGCTTCAGTCTTTACTGCTAAGGCTGGCCCTCAGGCAACCCAGCCCCCAGAGGTGAGAGAGGAAATCTGGAGAAAGGAGGACTTCCCCTTGGTTGAGGAGGATTAGGTTAGAGATCATTTAGGCAAACTGGATCCTCACAAATCCATGGGCCCTGGTGGGATGTACGCATGAGTGCCGAGGGAGCTGGCGGCTGCTCTCACCAAGCAACTCTCCATCATCTTTGAAAGGTCATGGAGGACAGGAGAGGTGTCCAAGGACTGGAGGGCAGCCAATGTCACTCCAGTCTTCAAAAAGGGCAAGAAGGAGGACCCGGGAAACTGGGCCGGTCAGCCTCCCCTCCATCCCTGGAAAGGTGATGGAACAGTTCATTCTGGAGGTCATCTCCAGGCATGTAGAGGAAAAGAAGGTTGTCAAAAGTAGACAATATGGATTCACCAAGGGGAGGTCATGTTTGACCAACCTGACAGCCTTCTATGATGGCATGACTGGCTGGGTAGATGAAGGGAGAACAGTGGATGTTGTTTACCACAACTTCAGCAAGGCTTTTGACACTGTGTCCCATAACATCCTCACAGGTAAGCTTAGGAAGTGTGGGTTAGATGAGAGGACAGTGAGGTGGACTGAGAACTGGCTGAACGGCAGAGCTCAGAGGCTTGTGATCAATGGTGCAGAGTCTGGTTGGAGGCCTGTAACTAGCGGTGTTCCCCAGGGGTCTGTGCTGGGTCCAGTTCTGTTCAATATATTCATCAATGACCTGGATATAGGGACAGAGTGCACCCTCAGCAGGTTTGCTGATGATATAAAACTGGGAGGAGTGGCCGATACACCAGAAGGCTGTGCTGCCATTCAGTGAGACCTGGACAGGCTGAAGAGCTGGGCTGAGGGGAACCTCATGGAATTTAACAAGAACAAATGTAAGGTCCTGCACCTGGGGAAGAACAACCCCATGCACCAGTACAGGTTGGGGGCTGACCTGCTGGAAAGTGGCTCTGCTGAGAAGGACCTGGGAGTGCTGGTGGACAGCAGGTTGACCATGAGCCAGCGATGTGCTCTTGTGGTCAAGGCGGCCAACGGTGTCCTGGGGTGCATTAAAAGGAGTGTGGCCAGCAGGTCGAGGGAGGTTCTTCTCCCCCTCTACTTCACCCTAGTGAGGCCACATCTGGAACACTGCAGCCAGTGCTGGGCTCCCCGGTTCAAGAAAGACAGGGAACTACTGGAGAGAGTCCAGCGGAGAGCTACCAAGATGATCAGGGGACTGGAGCATCTCTCTTGTGAGGGAAGTCTGAGAGACCTGGGTTTATTCAGCCTGGAGAAGAGAAGACTGAGGGGGGATCTTATAAATGCTTATATATATCTAAAGGGTGGGTGTCAAGAGGATGGGGCCGGTCTCTTTTCAGTGGTGCCCGACAACAGGACAGGGGGCAACGGGCACAAACTGGAACACAGGAAGTTCCACTTAAACATGGGAAAAAAATTTCTCTGCTGTGAGTGTGACAGAGCACTGGAACAGGCTGCCCAGAGAGTTTGTGGAGTCTCCTTCTCTGGAGACATTCAAAGCCTGCCTGGACGCAGTCCTGTGCTCCCTGCTCTAGGTTTCCCTGCTCAAGCAGGGGGTTGGATGAGATGATCTCCAGAGGTGCCTTCCACCCCCTTCCATTCTGTGACTAATGCACAATCTGCACTTGAGAATCTTGGTTTTGTTTTCTTCTGTATTCTCTTCTAACCTGAGCTTTCTCCATCCTCTTACCTAATGAGCATTTTGAAAGGCTTAGGTAGTTCTTTCGTTCGTAAGAATACTCTATAGCACTTTATTCATTTCAGAAGAGATTATTTTTCTCTTGCCCCATGATATTTTGATTCTGTATCCATGACAGAAATCAGAGTGATCTTATCTATATAAATGTTGAGGATGCTGACAGAAGATAGTAATGGCCGTCAGATGACGACAGCAGAATTTAGCACAAGTAATTTCCTCTCTCATTTTGTAAACCCCAGCAAATATTTCCTATTGCTTACTTATGTGTTTCTTTAAATAAGAGTTGCATCTTTTGCTGTTAGGTTCCTAATTGCATTCATGATATCTTTGTCTGGAGTTTCAAACCATTAGTAGAATTTTATAGTGTAATCATCAGTTGCATAACATAAATTTGTACAATCAACATGTTCAGTAGCTTATCTCAAAGATAAACTGGAGTGATCCTGTCACTAATTTGACCACATCCGAGCATGCACTGTGATATGGTAAGTGTGACCCAGTTTTTGTCCATCATGAATAATGTATTGCATCAATCACTCTTGCCATTCCCTTCTTCCAGGCTCTGAAATCTTACGCGGAGTGAATCACACCATCCAGCTTTACTGAGAATGGCAAGCACCTCATACTATTGTAATATAAGAACGGCTGTACTGACTAGACCAAAAGTCTACTTAGCCACACATCTTGCCTCTGATGATTGCCACTATAAGCATCTTTATGCTTAAGGAAGTTAATGTAAGTGCATACATTACACATTCAAATATTTTACATATTTTACATGAGTTAACACATGGTATCTATAATGGAGGAAGCATCACTGAATATTTACGCTGCCTAGGAATTCATCGTATTCCTTCTGTAATGACAAATTTGCAAAGGTGTAAGTACTTTTTTTTTTTTTTACTTTGCTGTGAATGGTACTTTCTCAGAGGACTGGTTTAAGCAGCCATAAACACAGCCAGGACTCATTTGCTGGAGGCTTTCTCCAAGTGTAACTTGTTTGGCCCTTTGCAATGATGGTCTGGCAATCAGGATTTGCAAGTGGATTGGAGGCAGAAAGCCATATAACTTGGAAGATACAGATGCCACTGCCTAAAACTAAGGGATGGCTTTATTTTAGTGGCATTTGGTGGTTTCACTATGCTCCCCATAACTTCTCCTGGTCCTTCTGTCCACAAATCCTCCACCGCTGTAATAAGTGCTCTGTTCTGCCACTGAAGTCACCGATTTTAATAGATAAACTATTAAACTATTAAAGTTTGTCCCTGCCCAAACTTACAGGGACAGGACAACAACATTCTTAAGTGACTGGTCAACTGCAGTTCAAGAGTTATTTCATCAGTGCTTTATTTTTCCCCTCACTTTAGCTGTTGCAAATGAATATAACCTGGAAGAGATTTCAGGTTACCTGGGAGGCTGAAGCTAAGGAGAAGATACTTAGAAACACCACAAGAAATCAAAATTTTATGCTTAGACTCTTTAATCCGAAAGACTAACTGATCAGCACTATCAGAGGGTGGGAAGTAATGTTTGCTGGGGAATAACTCAACTGTGAATCCTGTATCTCAGTGAAGGATGAGACCGGTTTGGACCTGAAGGAAAAACAATGTAGGAAGGTGCAAGTAAAGGCTTAAGTATCATGTAAGCGGTGTGGGGCTGACAGAGAGGGACCAGGCCAGGCTGTAGAAGTCATATTGTGAAGCAAAAAGGCATTGTGATGTCTGGTGAGAGCGAATAAGCCCCATAGTGAAGGCTCGCTGTGATGACCCCGGGCAGAAAAACACGTAATGCAGAGACGCTTCTTAGTATGGGAGTCTGTAATGGTAGCGGGAACATGGTGTGGAAAACAGCTGCAGCCCAGATGCAAGTGGGTGACAAGAATGATAGAATGTCCTGAGCTGGAAGGGACCCACAAGGATCATCAAGTCCAACTCCTGTCCCTGCACAGGACAACCCCAAATTCACACCGTATCTCTGAGGGCATTGTCCAAGTGCTACTTAAATATTGCCAGGCTTGGCGCCATGACTACCTCCCTGGGGAGTCTGTCCCAGTGCTCCACCACCCTCTGGGTGAAGAACCTTCTCCCAGTAACCAGTCTAAGCCTCCCCTGGCACATCTTCCCGCCATTCCCTTGGGTTCTATCATTGGTCGCCAAAGAGCGCCTGTCCCTCCTCTCCTCCCCTTGTGAGGAAGCTGCAGACCACAATGAGGTCTGCCCTCAGTCTCCTCTTCTCTAGGCTGAGCACACCAAGTGACTTCAGCCGCTCCTCGTACGTTTCTTCTCTAAACCTTTCACCAGCTTCGTGGCCCTCCTCTGGACACTAATAGTTTTATAAGACACCTGGGGAAGGGGGCAGGAGCCGTGGCGACCCAGGCGCTGCCTGGGGCGAGGAGGGGTGACACGGCCGGGGCCGCCAGCGGGGGCAGGGGAGGC
>WEKW01029295.1:1664-17687 GCA_013389905.1 Sula dactylatra | reverse complement strand
CCGGGGGTCTCCAGGGGAGTCGGCGTGTGTGGGGGTGGGCGGGGAGGCGCCATGTTGTAGGCCGCGGTCGCTCGTCGCTGGTGGGGTTACCCCGGGGGGATGCGAGCCGTCACCTGTTACCTTCCCCGGGGGTGGGCGAGGAGGGGCTGCCGGCTTTAAATATGGGTAAGTTTTATACTGGGGAGTTAGGTTTTCTCTTTCCATGTGAAGGATGTGTTGATGGAAGCTGTGCACGCTGTTGCATGGGTAAACCAGTGCAGGACCGCAATCAGAGGTAACCTGAACATGAAAACACTGCTCCCCTCTTTCTTTCTGTGGAAACAAGATACGTGCACACCTGTGCTTCATTTTCTCTTACAGGTTTTTTTTTTTGGAGGGTGTGTCTTACCTACCTGTTGAAAACTCACCTCTTCGCCCTCAGACGCATGGTGTGAATTTTGGGGTTGTCCTGTGCAGGGACAAGAGTTGGACTCAATGGTCCTAGTGGGTCCCTTCCAACCCAGGACATTCTATGATCCTATAAAGCATACTGAAGCAAACAGAAATAATTCATTTCACTTGGCGTTCCACCTCTTCCTAAACGGCTTGCTGGAGGATATGGAGAATCATTGCTGAGGTTTTAATGACAAAACTGGATTGCTTTCTGCATCAGTGACGCTGTGCTTTGTGTAACCCACTGCTGGGTTATGGGAGGTTCCCGTATTGCTAATGCTCCTGTTTGCGCTTATCTTTACATATACAATTACGCTCTGGGTTTACAAACACTTGCTCCAAGGTTGGAGGACAGTGTCTTCCTGTAATAATTGAATGTTTAATTGAGAGGATAAATGTCTTTTGGGGTCTGGTGTTTTCTTGTTTCATAACAGATTAAAATACTTGGAAGAAAAGAGTCTGTTTAAAAGTCAACATTTCTCTTTTCAATTAAAGCCCATAGAAAGTTCCCAAAGAATGAGTCACACAGCTGGCTTCCCAGTAAGAACAAGGAAGACAAGGTTCAACACTTTTGTTGTTTTGTGAAGGTTAAAAAAAGGGAAAAAGTTGCAGAAACATTCTTAGATTTCTTTTTCCTTAATGAAAACCGTACGTTCATTCTCTAAAACCAATAAACTCAAATCACCATAACACTCTCACTGCTTTAAAGACATTACTTGCTGCCATTTGAAAAGTACTGTAGATATCATTGTAACCTGGAGAGAAAGCTTAAAGCTGAAGAGCATGTTTCTTTTTTCTTTTTAATGGATAACCGAAGAGGAAACATAGTGTTTGTACAAACATAGGTTTGGAACTATGTACACATTTAATTTTCTGGCTGTGGTTAGTCCTGTTGAAATTGGATAAGAGGTAGCATATATGCATAAAATTAATCGTGTACAGTGGTTGCAGGCTCTACTGAGGTGACGCAGTGAAGGCTACCGGCATAGACCTAGGGACTAGACAGGCTCTGGAGGCTTCCTTCTGCAACTGTATACTTTCTGAAAGGAAGGAAACCAGGGAGTTTTGGTCGCATGTCTGGTGTTAGTGGTTAGTAGTGTTCTTTGGAATTTTCTCAACTAATATTTGCTTTGCTGCAGCATATGAAGGCTGTTTTCAGGATCAAAGCTTGATTGTGTTGAACACTGCACAAGCATATAGTAATGCATGATATGTGCAACAAGAGGACAAAAGTACACATCTTGTCAATGTATTATGTTTATTAAAATGTGGGATTCCTCAGCTGAGGAATGGTAAAGGGTTTCCATTTTCTCATGGTTAACTAGCTGGTTGGGTGTATGGCATGCATGATTGTCTTTCCTTACTGATAAACTACCAGAGCCTCTCTGATAGTCAAGTGGGTTACTGGTCAAACTGGTGTCAGAGCTGGGTTACTGGTGAAACTGGTGTCGGGAGTTTAATACTCTGACCAAGTTCTTTTACATATTCCACACAAGAAGGGTTTAATGCTTTAATACCATGTTTCCTTATTGGAAGATATTTGATGTTACACAGGGTTTTGATTTAACCTAGTGATAAAGCAGACTCCTGACATCATAGCACAAGCCTAACTGTGCAACTGCAACACACAATTGAACCACGAGACAAACACGGTTCATGAGTGGAAAGCAAGAGCTAATGCAAATACCAAAGATTGGCTATCCAGTTCATANTTTTTTTTTTTTTTTTTCCCCTTTAGCATTGACTGTTTGAAGTTTTTACTCTACTTGCTCAATAGTAATGAGCGTACTTAATTAAAGATCTCTGCAAACAGACTGGCTTTGATTCCTGAATGTGATACAGGCCTGGAAATAAAGAGGATGAAAGTGACTTTGCAGTTTATGGAAGTTACATGTTGGTGTCATGCAGTTGAAAATGAGGCTAGTACGTTGCTGCTTTGACCAGAACATCCTCTTAAATCGGTGCCTGGTTTACGAGCATGGTCACTGGTACATGAGGAACGGTTTAGTTTACAGTCCTCAGCTGTTGATTTGTCCCCTCCAGTAAGGTCACCGCTGTCACATTCAGTGGTGCAGGTATGATCCCACGCAGTATATTAGTAAATAGGCCAATTTGGTAACAAAGTTTTCCGTGTTCAGAATATGTTGGTTTTCTTTGAGAAACCTGTGCCATCCAAGGTGTTAATTCTCCTCCTCATCTCTTTCTCTCAAGGTTTGGACATCTAAGCGTGGCTCACATCTTGCTGGAGAATGGTGCTGACCTCAACGCACAGAATAAGTTAGGAGCCAGTGTCCTTACAATGGCCTCCAGAGGCGGCCACGTCAGCATGGTGAAATTGTTGCTGGAATCTGGAGCTTTTGTAGACAATTATGACCATTTTAACACAAGTGTACTTAGCAGCAGCAGAGATGACCTTCCCGACATCACTCCGCTAATGGCAGCTGCTCAGCATGGACACGAGGCAGTGGTACACCTGCTGTTAGACTGGGGAGCTGATTGTAATTACACTGTGAAGACTATGGGCTGGAGTCCTCTAATGCTGGCAGCCGTTAGTGGAAAGGTGAGCTTGGCACAGCAGCTCATGGAGAAGGGTGCCAATCCTGATCACCTGAACGTACTACATAAAACACCTTTTGAAATCTCTGTTGGCTTCAAACACAAAGACATGAAGGACTACCTGGAATCTCTCACAACGATCAGACCCCAGGCAGGTATGGAGCGTTAGTTTTTTGTTTCATGTACACGATGTTCTTTATGGTTTGTAACTAGATTCTTTCGAAAATGTTGGAGTAGGTACACTTACCTTGGGTGACACAGGAATGCCCAACATCAGCAGATTTCCTCCACGTTAGCATGATGAGATTCCTGTCCTGCAATAAAAATCATGTGAAACATTTTAAAATGGTTTAATGTTTTAAATGTTTTTTGCTTTTAAAACACATGATCCAGGTGCTCATTTAGGAAGAAGATCAGAGGCCTACTTTAAATGGCACTGAAGAAGGGACATCAAAAAAGAATAGGATATGAAAGAAAGGATATAGCAGACTCAAATAAAACATAAAAGAGAGAAAATCTAGAAAACCTGCATTTTAAGGAGAGACTGAAGAAGTTGAATCTGTCTAGTTTCATGAGGAGGTGGTTAAGAGGTGTGATTAACAGTGTCCACGTTAAGGTCAGGAGGTCCAAACTGGAGGGCCTTTTTATATGGCAGCCGAAGAAAAAAACTGTGAGTTTCAAGTTAGAAGGTTTTGAATGGGAAATAAGGCCCTGTGTTTTGCAGTAAAGCTTAGACCTGGAGTGACTTAGTAGAGGTGTGCAATCTGTAACAGTTTCAATCAAGGTTAAACGCCTTTCTAAAATTCATCATCAGATTGTCTTCACTGGGTGTCACATACAAGGCCTGTGACATGCAGAAAGCTGGATGATGTTAACGTAATGTTTTCTTCTAGCACTCTCTGAATATATGAAACCTCCTCAAAGTCCTTTGATACTGGACTGTATATTCTAAGGAAACCAAGTATTAATGTGGATGAATAACAAGTCGGCATGTCCCCTGCTTTTCTGTTCCTTGCAGGAGAGGGGAATACTTAATTAACTTCAGGACTTCATAAAATATATAAGCAACCTCCTTCCTTCAAATGTGAATATATCTGTATGTGTGCACACACTGTGCTTGTATATGTACAAAACTGGATTCAAGTAACATTATTTCAGTGCAAATCTCAAGTAAAATGAAGTTAAAAAATGCTGCTTTTATGGTTTTTAATTTTGCCCTATAATGCATTCGTTATGTGCATTGATAAACATTATTATGAGAATTGATAAACATTTTGTGACCGTGTAATTAAATCTTGTGTGGTGGTCATGTAGCTTTAGCCGTGAGCGTGGAAGGATATAAGAAATCCAGGATTTTGTAGAGAGAGGTAATATATTGTACTAGGTGATCTGAAGGCTTAGGAAGGTGTGAGCAAACTTAGACTACAACATTTTTCCTTCAGTCTTAACCAGTATATCCAGTATGGCACACTCAACCGAAAGGACAGAATAGTATATTGTGTGTCTTTACCAGTAATTTTCGAAGTTTTTTTAAATTACTCAGCAAATTTTTATTCTGTTGACAGTTTTTTATATGTAATTTCCTAGGATTTTTATTGAAGGTAAAGGTTAAACCTACTTGCTGTCACCTGCCAGTCTGAAATGTTAATGAATTTAGTTTTTAAAAATATTTTACTTATTGCAGATATCTCTCCTGGATATCTTTCCAAATTAGCTTTTCTTTCTAGCTGGTTCTATAAAATAATGTTATAAATGTCTTATGTTTGTTTTGTTAAAGTATTGTGGATTTGCTTCTTTTTCCTTCTCCAGAAGTTTGTTTATGCTAACAGAAATGCATTAAATCTGTTTCTGAAATCAGGCAGTTTGGTATGGACATTGTGTTGGACATTTGAACGTCAATAAGTAATTTCAGAGATTGAGACCTTATTCTGTATGTGGCTGTTCGGAGACACTTTTCAAGGTATTTGTGCTTCGTGATGTGGCCCAGTGCTGGGAGGTGCTGAACAAGAGGGTTTAGAAGAGCTGCATCTGGATTTTTCAGCTTTGAGTACTTGCTCTGAAACCTAAGGATGTGGCTAGCCCTATAAAGAACCTTTTCCAGGTGCTTCCACCCATCCAACCATGGTGGCAGAAAGCCTGTAGGATAGGATAGTCCACTCCACGCTCTCTGCCACTTGTGATGCCCAAATAGGCTTATTTAAATCTTATCTAATTACATCTGTATTACACTGCCATGTGGACATGTCCACAATCCCCCAAATTGTTAATTTTTCTTTAAGTCTGGTGTCATTCCTGCAGGTCAAGCTTCACTTGTAATTTAAGAAGCAAGGTCAAAAATATGACATTTCTTTCTGCCTCAGAGAAGGTGTTAGTCAGATGTTGACTCATAGGTTAAGCTGGAGCTAGGGATTTCATACAGCCACGCTACCAGACAGAACCGGCTGGCCGTAGACGTTTGCTCATGACCAGTCTGAGTAGACATCAGTTGGTTACAGTACACAGAGAGAATCAGACTGCTGTGGGATTCACTAGTGCAGTGCTTTATGCCTTGTCCATGCATTTAAACATACAGAATATATGTGCAGGCAGGGTTGGCCTGGTGAGTCTTGAAAGTCTTCTGTAGTCATACGACTTGAAGTATTGAAGGAGTCTGTTTAAGCTAGGAGAGTGGACTTGTGTTAAAGCAGGCGAGTGTTCCTGTCACCTCTGCTGAGGGGGAGTTTCCATCAGCAGAAGGTTAGTAACTAATTGGGGGTAAACATTTTAAGCTTCCACACAAATTTCTGCATTGTTTTTTGACCATGGCTTCAGTCTTCTCCTAGCACTGGAGTCTAGTATATCCTGGGAGGAAAAATGATCCTTTCTCTCCTACAGAAGGCAGCAGAAAGGGAACTTGTCTTCTAGTCCACTACCATAGATAGGGTGAATTGCCTTCCAAAAGAAAGCAACTGTCTTCTCAGGGCCGTTTTCAGTAACAAATTTGAAACTTGAAATGGCCTGGGTGTTGCCTGTGTTCTGTCCCTGTCCTTGCTTTAGCTTACTCGGACGGCAGTCCTTCCTTCTGGCATCTCCTCATGGTCTCCTACTTCCCTGAGGCTGTCCCTCTTCCAGGCTTTTCACATGCCAAGTATGGAGTCTGGTCCTTTTCTAAACTAGTCCTTTGAAATCTGTTTTCCAGTGGTAAGCTTATACACAGTTCCTTCTATAAGATCAGTTTCTGAACCAGGAGAAAGTCTAGGACCCACAGATCTCTTTTCCAGTCTTAAGAGTTCCTCGTGGTTTTGCAGGCTTTCCAGCAATTGCTTTTGTTCATTATTTTCAAATTACTTCCTCTGGAGTCAAGCCATAAACATTAACCTTTTCTGTATTATCATAAAAGTGACAGAATTGGGCTTGGGAAATCTCTCAACATCTTGCTTTCCTTAAAATCTTTTTACCCCATTGGTTCTGTAGTGTTAGTAAAGCTTTGGAAGATGGAGGACAATATATTTTTCTAGCTTGAGTGGAAGGTGCAAAATATGTCACTTATTTTTTTCCTCACCTTACGTAGTGTCAGCAGTTTCAAAGCACTTTGAAGGCATGTTGAAGGAAAGATTCTTCACTCAGGATGTTAAAATTTGTGGTAATTACAGTTTTTATTATGGGGATGATGATCTGGGAGCTGAAGGATATCTATTAATGCACAAATAGTAAGCTGTGTAGTTAAATCATCACTTTTTTTCGTGACCTTCACAAATTAACCTGGCAATACTGAAGAGGAAATAAAAATGGAACATCTTGTGAAACTTCTTTGAGTCACCTTTCAAAATAATCTGGTACTGTTTGAGTGTTTGCTGTTGTACAGAGGATTAGACCAGACCGCAGAACCATACTGTGGTTCTTTAACTGATATTTTAGTCTTCCAGGCAGGAAACACAGAAGTTTCCAAATACGATTTCCTGATAGGGAATGGAAGTTGAAAGTCAAAAGCCTGTGCCGCTGCTTTATTACAGTTTGTAGCTTTAACTCTGCACAGAGAACCGTACAGCTGAGTCATTTTTGCCCCAAAAGGAATGAAAAGGTTATCACTGCTTTCTTTACTCTGCTTTATAGTACCTTGATGTACATTCTTAATAGTTTTTGCTATAAAAATTTTACTGGAAATTGTTGCTTTTTTAATGATTGCTAATAGAAATATTGTTATTTCTTCCAGACACAGAAAAGAGGCAACCTGATGTCTTTCATGCTTTGAAATTGGGTAAGTACTGATAGGACTCTTCTACCATGTCTGGTTCTTGTAACTTCAGAGCATGTTTGTTTGTTAACATGGAAAACCGAGAGATGTTCTGGTTTTACACGCAACTTTGGTTTTTTTCCTTATTTTTGTTTTAATTTTAAAAATACATTTATTTCTGTAGTTTATTTTTCCTCACATTTCAATATGAGAGAACGTTTATGAACTCCTGGTTCTGCCAAAATGGTGAGATTTAGTAGTTGCAGTTATTCTAAGACCATGCTACCCTTACTATGATTTTTTTTTTTCTTTCCTGACAAACTTGAAGTATGAAAACAAAAGTGCTAATTGGTGCAAAAAATATGCTAGCCTCTACTCTGTATAAGGATTGTAATTGCTCTTTGAAGTTGCTTCAAGAGAAGAGTGTCTCAGATCTTGCATGTTCTCTCATGAGCACAAGTGACTTTCATGAGCACACAACTGTTGATCTAAATTTGATCCCAGGCCCTGATGGGTTGCACCCGTGGTGGATGGTAAGCTGCTTTCTGGTTACCTATTTTCCTGGATCTTCCAGCATAGGAAAAAGTGCTGAAATGATGGGTTTGGCTGGAGGCTTGCTATCTGATGACTTTGGCATGGGAAACAGGACTGTTCACTTCCTGCTGAGGTTCCTGATAATGTCGCAGGTTAGAAAACTCTGTGCTGTTTGCAGTCTCTTTGACAGGTTAGAGAGATTCAGTACTTGAACCTTATCTGATTACTGTTCTTACAATTGGTATTTTGCCATTTAAATATGTTTTCAGCTATATGATAGCACATTTAGCCTATTGCCAGCAGTCCTAGCTGTATAGACAGTCAGAAAAAAAATAGTCACTCATAAAGAAAAGTTCCTGATGGATCTATTTAATTTTTTTTCAAATATTGGAAGAGATCATTCTCATGTGAGATTAAATCTTAAGTCCAGTGAAGTCACACGAGGTGTCCCGTGAGACCTAAGAGGTTTGTTTCTTCTCCAGCCAACCTGCCCTCTCTTGTGACTAAGATGCCCCAGACAATGAGGAAACATTGTAATACAGCCTTGTGCATGCAGTGGACCTAATAATCCTTACTGGGGTTGTGCTTTCCATGTCTGAGGCATAGAAAACCTGGTCATAGTGCACTGAAAGCTGGTTCTACCCCTCCTGACTGTGATACGTGCATACAGAATAAGTGAGCTGTAAGGTTGAGCACACCTGCCTCTCATTTCAGCTTTTTTGTCCATGTACCCTGCTCCTGACTGTAACATAATCATGAAGTCTTCGGTGTGGTTCACCACGTTGTTTTCAGCTGGGAGCTGCAACCTGAAGAGAGCTCTGGTTTAGCAACTTACACAGTTTCTGATGGATTTTTAGATCTTTTTTCATTATTATTATTTGTAAATGAGTGATTTTTGTGAAGGAGAATACCATTTTTTCTTAGCATCTGTCCAAATGGATTTCAGCAACGTATCTTTAAATTGACAATTATCTTCCAAGTTTTATTGTCACTGCATTCCTATTGAAAAGTTAGAAGTGTGTTTTAAATGGTCAAGCCTGGCCTTAGCATTCAGATCTCATCCTGGGGTTTGGTACAACAGTTTAACAGTTGGTTTTCAAGTAACCATCGTAAGTCTTGGGAACTTTATAGCTATTCAGACTACCAGAACTGGAAATGGGCAGACATAATAGTGGAGAACAAAGAGGTGATGGGTAGCAGTACTGAGAGCTCTCTCTTAAATGTTGACTCTACACACCTAAGCTACCAAAACCTCTTCCTAGGAAGGCCTCAGGTCTGTTAGATTTTAGAGAGTTCAGCTGCCCTTCTTGTACCCCTGTGACTTTTAGTTTGAGATTTATAAACTTTAGCACTGGGTTGGAAGGAGTCTTAGGGGAGGAGCCAAATGAATACTGGTCAGCATATTCCTTTCATTTTTTTCTGAAGTACTTGGCTATGGATTGCAGCACTGTTAAAAAAAACAACTCACTAGGTTAAGAAGTGTCCAGGCCAGAGTTCAAAGTCAATTCTGGAGTCAGTAGATTCCGAGGTTTCTGTTTAACAAACTCTGTGATGTGGGTCGGTGTTAAAAAAAGCCACCTGCTGTCTTTTATTAAATTGGGACATAAAAAAAGTAGTTCTGTGCTTTTGTGTCTTTCCCATTCCGAGAAGTTAGCTGAGTGGTGCGGGGGGCTGTTAGTTTCAGTGAGTGCATTCAAGTGCCTGCAGGGATTGTCTGGGATTCTGACTGACTTTCCAAGGAAAATGTTCATGCCTGTGATTGAGTTGAAGGCAGCTCATGTCATGAAGCAGTTTACCATCTGAAGGTTTTTTAAAAGGTGAGAATTTTTCCATTTGCGTGGCAGTTCATTATTTGCTGCTTCTTGCCTCTGTTCCTATGGTGGAAGATACTCAGTCACAGAGATCTTTTTATTTCCTCTAAGCTTCTTCCCTGCTTTTGCCTGCCATATGTGATCAAAAATGTAAGGGAGCTGGGCGAGCTTAAGCTCTCTGCTTAAGATGACCCTGACTACCCGATTCATTTTAAAAAGTGCTTGTTCCTACCTTTATTAAGATTTAGAAAAAAACCTCACAACTTGGTTAAAATATGTTCAGTAGCATATTTTGTACTGCTTTTCGTAATCTAGACAAGAACTCAGTGACTACCAGTCTCTTTATGTGGAAACTTGAACATTAGGTTAACTTCTAAAGAACTAGAAAGATGACAGGAATAATGCACTACTCTTGAGCAAGGAAAAAGGAAGTTTTGCTATGGAGATTTAATTTAAATATTGGAGGCAGAATTAAAAAAAGACTTTATGAATATAAGAAAATTGAGCACTGGAATATATTAATTCCTTGGTAGGTTGTGGAATTTTATCAGTGGAATTTTTTAGAATCGGTGAACCACCTTTGTAAGCGGAACTTATGGGTCAGTGTAACACAGGGCATTGTTCTATCTGCGTAAGGCAAAGGATGGCCTCCACCACCTTTCAGAGTGCGTTTGTACCCACTCTCTAAAATTGCTGCTTTATGTGATTTCAGCCTACGGAAATGCAACAGGGATCTTTGTGCTGCTGAAGAATAAATCATGGTGTCTCAGCGTCATCAGTTTTCTTTGCACGTCATCATCTTGTGACAATTTAATAGAAATATTCCCTACTCATGTCTTCATGTGGGATGCACTGCAGTTTATACAGCCTTTATAGCTTAGCTGTTAATTTCAGAAAATTATTCTTGTAATGGGATTATGCTATACATGTACAGGTAGGGAAAAAGAAGGAAACCATTGCCTTGTGCTTATGCCACAATTCTGTGTAGCTTGGGAAGATGTATTGATCAACTAAAAGACCAAAGATCAGTACAAATATTTAGCATTAGTGTTGCAGTTCTTCTAGTACTTTATTTTTTCTGTTTTAATTCCACTAAATGTAGACCAATGTCAGCAAATGAAAATACATATGAATTCAGTGGCTAAGCAGTTCTCTTTTACTCATGTAGGTGATGTTTTATCACTGTTTTACAGGAAACTTTCAGCTGGTTAAAGAGATTGTTGATGAAGACCCAAGTCAGGTCAATATCACCAATGTTGACGGCGCGTCTCCATTAATGATTGCAGCTGTAACTGGACAGCTGCCCCTTGTTCAGCTCCTTGTTGAGAAAAATGCTGATATTGACAAGCAGGATAATGTTCATGGCTGGACAGCACTAATGCAGGCCACATACCACGGGTAAGATCCATGATCTCTTTGGGTCTAGCAGTAAAGAATTTTCACTCTTCTTACATCCCAGTAGAAAAAATCTTTTTGATACTGACTCTGGAAGCAGAGGGGTCTTATAAGAAATGCAAAGACTCGTGGCCTCAGTTTTCCATGACTCTTGCACTGCCCTCTGCTTTTCAGAGCAGACCGGAATGCCGTTCAGAATGAGTGACGCATTTGGGAACTTGAATCTTGCTCAGTAAGTGCTGGGAACATTGTGCTCCAGGCAGGCACTAGGAGCTTTGCTGCAGATTTCAACTTCCATCCTTTGATGTTTTTTGGTGTTTTGTAAGATAGTATCATCCCCTGCCAGGGTAGTAGGCCTACACCAAGTTGTGAAACTTTAAGGCAATCACCCTTCTATGTGCCATATTTTCCAGTCTTAAAACCATTCTTATATTCCCCTATTCAGCCCTCAGTTTTCATGGAGTTTTCTGAAATGCGCCCACTGGAGAACTGATTGTCATTTTCTCTAAAGCTACTTTATAAATGCAAGTAGGCCCTTAAGCGTCAGACCCTGGAAATTGGCCTCGTACTTCAGGTGTGATCTCTGTCAATTACTTGGCATTGTCTGCATGCAAGATATTTACTTTAGTAATGTAAACTTTTCTCCATTGTTATAGATGAGGCCCTCAGCAAGGTAAAGATGCACTTCACTGCCTGGTAATGCTCACATTAATTATAAAAATCTAGATATTCTTCTCCAGCTTTTATTTTTAGTCAGCAGATCTCATTGGGCTATGAAAGTGCAACAAAGGGGAAAAATAGGAGGTCAAGTTGTCATTGCTTTGTGAAAATTTTCTGAAGTAGTTCCTGGGACCTACATAAGATGAGATTCTCTGCTTCCTCACCAACACAGTACTGATAGTAGCGACAGGCATTTCACAGAAGTGCCTGAAGATCAGTTTTTCTGGTGCGGCCATTTCGCTTAGCAGCAGCACCCCCCAGCACACAGCTGGAGTAGAAGCAGCCAGCAGAAAGCGATGTTGCAGGGCTGCTGGCATGTCCCCTTGCCAGTACTCAGGCACTCCTCTTGTCTGTGGAAGCACGGAGTGCAGCTGAGTGCTGCATGTGTTCAGATACTGGCCTTTCGGTTTCCTGGACAACTGTTATGAAAATTCCCTTCCCTATTACATCAGTCAGTCTTTATAGTATGAAATTGTATTGACTTTGTTAATAGTCTTAATGTTTGAGGTAGTGGAATTTTACTGCAGACTTTGGTGGTGTTCATGCTTAAGTAAAACAAACTAAAGGACACCGGCTCAGTGTCCAGAAGGACATCCCAGCCCTGGAAATAAGGACTTGGCTTCTTGGAAACTTAGAGCTATCCATGAGGGATAAAAGATACCCCTAGTCAACCAAGATAATGCCAGCATCATAGCCCCTCTAACACATCTTTGAAACCCTCCCGGTGTTTTCTGCCATCATAGATAAGTAATGTGATCAAGACTGACTCTAGGGACATCTGGATCAATAGATGAGCAGCAAGAATGCTGCAGAAATACAGTTGCTTTGCAAAGTTGTACTGTGGTTATTAATCGGTAGTGTGCATTAGTGATGAGTCAAATTGTGTTGTACCTAAACGCTCAGAGTGTACAAGGACCCTCTGTAAAACCATGTTTGGGGTGCCCTAGTGTGGCTGGGACACCTCAAGTACATGAATAAATATTTACCCTTGTAATTCTATACTTTGCATTCTAGCCTTTCTCCTTGGTCGGCATGGGCCAGTTGTGAATTTTCCTAACAACTAGAAATCGTTAGCCTCCGCAGAGCCTCAGCTTACCCTTTCTCAGGAGCAACAGTGGTGTGGAGGGTCTCTGGTTTGAAGGAGGGAGCAGGCAAGGTCTGTGTGAGCCAGGGGCACCAAAGGATTGTGTCTCTGTGTGCCCTCAAGGTGCAGGACTGGAAAGCAGGATGGAGGGATGACACAGTTTTAAGGAAGAGAAGAAAAGTAATGGGAAGTATGCAGAGGAACTGTGGTGGGGATAAACAGAATTTTTGTTAGAAGAGAGGAGGAACATTCCTCCTCCATTTCAGGTTGATATTATCTGGAGTGAGTTCAGAAGTGAAAACTTCATCTGTCTGATAACAAGTAATGCTCTGAAGAGGAGAGGTTGAGATCTGTTTGTCAGCTTCAGTATTAGAGTTTGCAGTCACCTGTTGCTACTTAAGAACATTTTTGCTCTGTGTTGCTTATGCATATCGGAGTTTGTTTTTATACAAGGTCAGCCTCTGCTCAAGAGGAGTTTTGTATTAAATATATTTTCCCTAGCCGTGTTTTCTGTTCACTTATTTTGTAGGCTGAATTACAGTATTGTTTTTAATTCACAAGGCAAGTCCTGCTTATTTCTTCAGGTGTATGAGAGGAGAGAGGGGCTAATGGGAATGGGATGGTGAGTCCCTTTTATGCAACTAGGTTTTATGAGCTTTTGTTGGAAGGTGTTTGTGTTGGTTATCATGTAATGCTGTTTGGTTTTGCTTTTTAAACACCTCAAGGAAGTGATAATGTGGCTTCTCAATTATATAATTTATATCTTTAAGTGAAGTACTGTTTGGAGTTTATAAATTATCTTCAGTCAATTTGGCTTTTCTGTACGCAATTTATTACCTGCTCTGATTATGAGGTTGTGTTGAAGTATTAGTGGTGGCGTATGATGACTACCGGACTGATCTTCGTCTTTCCATCTGGTTTCTTTCACCCTAGGCATTAATGGCTTTTTATTGGAAAGGTGTTTGGCAGCAAATTTCAGAGTCAGTTCCAAAGGTTCAGCTTGAGAAACTGACTATTCAAATCAGGTTTTTTAGGCTGACTTTCTGCATGTCGATTAGTCTACTTCATAGGGACTAAACAGTGACTGACAAAGAAGTCATGGGAGCTTCTGAATAGCTTGTGAACAAATTTTAGACTTGGTTAGCTGTAGGAAAGGTAAAACTGATCTCTAATTGAGGAGCAATGGTATGAAAGGATGAAAATGGAGTATTAGGGTTTTCTGGGGTTTTTTGGTGTGTGTGTGTTTGGTTTTTAACATGAGCAATGCCTTTTTTTCCTTTAAAGAAACAAAGACGTTGTAAAGTATTTATTAAATCAAGGAGCTGACGTCAATCTTCGTGCAAAAAATGGATACACAGCTTTTGACCTGATAATGCTGCTGAATGATCCAGGTAAGTTAATTCAAAGAGCACTGAGGAAATGTACAACATAAACAGATAAACATCCCTTCCACTCTAGAAAACACATGAAAGTTGCTAGGAAGTATCCTCTGAGGTCTGAGCTGGACAGGTCCAAGAAGGTATGCTGCCTGAAAATGATGGGGTTTGAGTTAATTGGTTAGACGAGCGTATACATTTATGGGACAACAGATTTTGTGCATTCCCCTTGCTTTTGTTTTTAAAGATGCTCCAAAATGTGTTGTTTGTGTCACCAGAGCCAGTTCAGTGGCATTTGCTTGTGGTGGCCCAGGTACCAGGTATTCTGTAGTGTCGTTAGCACAGAGCTATGAACTGGAGTTAGCAATTTCCACTCGGTAAACAGCAGTAAAGGGACAGGACAAAGAGAGCGCAGTTGGAACAAAACTAGAGAACTCCTGGCTGAACCTCCCACTAGGTCTGTAAAGCCTGAGAATAAATCACACTTCAGGGTTCAGGTTGTTTTTATGGGAGTGCTTTAGAAAAAGGCAGCATGTTTTGGGGAGACTTCAATGAAACACATTTTAGGTTTTGTTGTAGTTTGTTTAGCCTATATAATTAGTTATTGTTAACCTTGCCTGGTACCTGAATTGCTTTATCTGAAGCCAAAAAACACTACTGCTGATGGAATTAATGTATTTACTCATTGTGGTGTTTTTGGTCACTAGCAGATACCTTTCATTTGTCAAAAGTAGATCACTAATAGTTTGAAATTTTAGAAAATAAATACAGTGAATTATTTTATAACTAACTTGTAGGACAGAGTAGTTTATCTTGTTACCTGTCAAGAAGTTCTGTCTGCCCTTCTGAAAGTCTTTCCTGACTTCCGTATAAAATACAGATTTACAGAATAATTTTTTTTTTGCTTTCCTGTCCTCATCTCATGCTGGTTTTTTTCTTCCTCTTCCTTTCTTTTTTCCTTACTTTTTTTGTCCACCTTTTTTCTTACATGTCTTTTCAGTCCCTTCATTGTCCAGGCTGAACATCTCCTTTCTCTTTGGGATTTAATTTCAAGCTTCTTTTCTGCAACCTACGCTTGAAGAAAGAATATTCATTTTTCTCTGCTCTCTTCTGTGTCAGGTGAGAAAAGGGAGCATCACAATATCATTCTCAACTTCTACAAAGTGCGAGAGGAGGCAGTTCACTTGGTCACACATGACTGATTCTGACTGAATAGCATGCTTACTTATATTGATAAATACCATTAGAGAGGTGATGGTAAGACTGCAGCCCACTGTGGGGAGAAGGCGTGGGAAGCCTAGGCCAAGAAAGAAGGTTTTGGGGATTTATCTGCTTTGTGTTTGAGAGGTAGATCAATTACTGCTTATGTGGGATTTAGAGGGAAAGTGTCAGCGTATCAGTCATAATTTGGGAAAGCAGAACAGACTAAACATTATCCTGATTTGTTTTCTTTCAGACACAGAGCTTGTACGGTTACTGGCATCAGCATGCATGCAAGTAGACAAAGACAAGAATAAACTGAACAACAGATCATCTTTGCCTTTTTCCAGAAGTAGGCAATCCTTAAATGTCCCAATGTTGCCAGATGACAAAGGAGGTCTAAAGGTAAATATATTCACTCTTAATAAATAACTAATGCATTGTTTCCTGTAATGAATGAAGCAGAGAAAGTCATTGCTAAGTAGTACTTTGGATCTAATGTGTAGCTGCGGTTTTTTTGGGGTGTGTGTTCTGAATTCCTCATTGACTGCCCTTCCGGGTTTTATGAAATGTAGCATGTGTTTAGCTTTCTGTTTGTCAGATGGCAGGGCAAAGAGGAGACTTTTAAGGAAGAGTTTGCATTGAAGCATTTCAGTGCCTAGAAACAGATCTTGTAATTAAGAAGTGGAAGGTACCATGGAA
>WEKW01029292.1:7914-33562 GCA_013389905.1 Sula dactylatra | reverse complement strand
AGAGCTGAGACAAGGCTTGTCTCATTCCAGTTAAAAATAGCCCTGCCCCAACTTGTTCTAAGAAATGCAAGGGGATTACTTGAAAATTACTCCTGGTTGTTATGCACTACTATTTCTGATGTGCTCTTACACAGGAAATTATTGCTAATGCTCCTCAGCTGAAACTGCCCAACTAAATCCCTGCCCACCACACACCTCTGCGATGTGCAGGGACNCCCCCCCAAAATGTCATGCCATTTTCCCAGATCAGCATGGCTCTCGGAGGCCGGGGGGGGGTGCCCTTTAGGCTCAGCAGGCTGCACCTGAGCCACGACTCCGCCTAAGCACAAAGCTTGGCTTTTGTGAAGTCAGCTGGCTTTGCTAACAACTCGTGGGCTGCGGCTCAGCCAGCACATAAACATTTCACAAGCTATTGCACAAATCTCAGCAGGAAGCAGTCTGCCGTGGAAAAGAATGACAAGAGCAACTGCTGATATTTGCGTACAGGGGGCAACATGTGAAAGAAAAACAGGCTGGGCTTGACAGGGCCCTTGCTCTGTGGTATATGAAGAGGAGCTGGGTTTGCATTAAAGAAGATGCAGGTAGGAGAAGTGGGAACTTTCCTCGCAGCAGCATTACCTGATGCAAACACACTCTCCCTGATCCTGTTAGCATCCTTGCAGGCAGGGCAGGTTGGAGCTCTGTCCAGGCACCATGCTGTCTGGAGGTCCAACAAAAATAAGAAGTTAATGCTACTGCAATCAGAGTAAAAATCTTGGAGAGCTCAGAGCGCAGAATTACATTGTGCCTGGGGAAACAGTGCTGCAATGCATCCCCTGCAGGCAGCACACCCACCAGGGGATGTCTGCAGGAGCAGGGAGATGGTTATTCACCTATGTTTTCTAGAGTGGCCATTCTCCAGAGCCTGTAAAATTCTCACCCTTCAGCTCGAGGGTTTTCATGCCAGCGCAGCACTTCTTGTGCTGGCATCACACACAGGAGGCAAACGTCCCAGCTCCCAGTTCATCCCAGTGGCCAGCAGGCTGGTACTGTGCCATGCTTTCGCAGAAAAGCTGGTCCTAAGGCTCCTTGGTATTCGCAGAAACAAGACAGCAGCACCGTGGCTGCATCCTGGGAGACAAACCCTTTTGGTTCTTGTCATGGACATCTTTTAGCCAATTATGGACAGGAAACAAGGCTGAAGGCGTTTTAAGCATTGCAAAATATCAGTTGAGTCTCCCTGGAGCAGCTGGGCGAGACACGTGGATTTCAGAGAAGTGTGGGATCTCGAGTGAGATGGAAGAATACCCCAGACAGCACCTGATGAAACGCATGGTCTGCAGTGTGCTCCCCACGCCTAGGAGCTGACAGTGTTTTCTATTTTTATTCAGTCACTAAGAAACAATAAAGAAGGGAACTATTTATGGGAAAGTAATTGAACTCCGGAGGAATCAGGAGGTAAGCAGTGCTGAGGGTGCTCTGATCCCCAGGGCTATACTTAACAGCAGCAGTAGAGGTTTTACTGAGCAGACTCCCCTCTCCTCTCCATTCCTCACAGCCCCTTCTCTCGCTCCCCTCTTGGAGTCAATCATAGCAAGGCACCGTGGTGAGACAGGCTCCTGCCCTGCACTGGGCCTGGGGAGCATGCCTGCCCTGCTCCCAACAGCATCCAGCAGACCTGAGGAAGGAGGACTTTGGCTTGGAAGATAAGCTGTGTAGTATTTGGTTTCAAGAGTCCACCAAATAATACAGCTAATCAATAAACTTTTTTTAGCTCACACACCACAGTCACAGAATTTCAAGTTTTTAGTTAGGCTGACGCTCCTCAATTTCTGCTTAAATGTCTACCTAGTCTAGAGCTCCAAGTCTTTTCTAAAACTCACACAATCTGGCCAGCGGCACAAGAAGATGGGCAGATACAGAAGCCCAAACAGCACTCAATCATAAAAGCGGGTACAGAAGATTAATAACAGGGAGCAGTTTTGAGGAACCTACATGAATAAATGCAGCTCAGTTCATTTATGGCATCACTTGTTTTGAAAGCTGTGGCTGATCTCACATTTACAAGAACAAGATACTGTGTAGTACACAGCCATGGTCTGTGGGCTGCATTGTAGACATAGCTGGGACCATGGAAAATGTGAAAGCGACACAAAGAAACAATGAAAGTGATTGGCACAAAGACTGCAACAAGACTCAACAGCACCACTGGCATTTAGTTTGCTTTCAGCTCAAGAGGAGGGGAGAGCCTGCCACATACAAAAGCCTATTGAAAAGGTGTTTGTCTGAAGAACCAGTGCCAAGACTTAGTTAGACTGGGCTCCAGCTGACTTAAAAACCTCAGAAGAGGGGTTACTGAGCTATACTGCACTGATCTACAGAAAGGAGCTATGTGGGCACTTATTAGAAAGCCACAGCCAGGGCTATGGCTGAGGCTGGACAGAGAAGTTCAGGATAAAAGGAGATTTGTTTAAAGACTTAAAAGGCATCCTGGACAGTCAAAAAATAGTGGCAAACAGAGATCTGAGCAGACAGAAGAGTCAAACGATCAAAATTAAAAAAAAAAAAAAACAACCAAAACCCCAAAAAACCCCCCACACACAACACCACACAAAAAATAGGAGAGGAAGCAGGAGTGGAAACGGAGGCAGGTCACAAGTCAGGTCACAAGCCAGCCTATTGGAATTTCAAAGCCTCAACAAGCTTTGAAAAGCAGCAGTATCCAGCTTTACTTGCTCTAGACAAAAAAGCAAGCTTCCCTTTTTGGTTCAGCTGGGCTGTGCACCGCACAATGCTGTGACACCAGTGGATCACAGCAGTTACTGCCTCTGAACCCAAGGCAATACCTTGACATTGCTGTACAAGAAAGCAGCGAGAACTATGCAGAACTCAGCGAGTGCCAGGAACAACTTACGCCTCCCAACTGAAAAACACCTCTCAGAATAATTTATAGTATCTTAATTGCAAGTTAAATTAACCAGATTTTGTTCTCTGTATCAGAGGAAGGGCTGAGAGTTCCACTTCTTGCTTACAAAAATCAGCAAGCGTCGGAATCAAAACGTGTTTTAGATTCCTCAGTTGACATTATACACTACGGAGAGAGTGGAACAAGTACGGAACATGGTGCTCTTGAGTAGATGCTAGAGAGCTGAACTAGAAAAGCAGCACATCAAATATCTCCTTTCAAGTTCTATCTTTCAAAAGGCTGAAATAAAGTATTTGGTAGAAACAAGCACCTGCTGTTCAGTGCAGAGAGCTGAAGACAGAGGACAGCTTCAGGACTTTTGTGGAATGAGTTTATGCAGAAAGACAGGCCATGAACATTGGTCTCCTCCTCCTGAGAGCAGCAAACAAGAATAGCCCTTTTCTTCTCCTCCTGTTTGTGCAGCTGTAGTCTTGCTGGCAAGAGCAGAAGGAGAATGAGCTTAAATCCTGAGGAAAAAAAAGAAAACCAACAAAAAACAGTGAGTTCTTGGGAAAAGCAGCCTATCTCCTAGACTCGTGCATTAAGGCTTTTGCTTTGTTCCTAGATTCATGTTCAGATGTATCATTAGCATTCCCTGCTCACTCCTTCCTCATCCTCTTTCATCGTTATGTGCCAGTCACAAGTGTAGGGGTTTGTAAAATAATAAACCGAGAAAAATTTGATATAGTACAACTGAGAAATACAACAGCCACATCCAGCTACCACAGCACACCTCAGCTGGGGAGAGGATATTAGCTACAAGGTGGACCAAGCCTGTTTTCTGTACAGTTTGGATAGAAATTGTAACTTACTGCCAGTTTTTGTCAACTAACTCTGAATGTGCTGTTTTGGCAGCCCAGACAGCTCCTCTTTGCTAGAGGCACCTTGCTGAAAGACCGTAACAGCTGTTACCCAGGTACCTACCTGCCATATTTGTTTTCAAATCCAAGTTGTTTTTTAAAAAAAGAAAAAAAAAAAAGGCAGGATAAATTCTTTTCCTAAAAGCAAGAGAAAACAATCTTGGGGACACTTTGTGCCAGACCTGTCCAGAGATAGCAAACTCAAGCAAGTTGCCCCATCCTGCCCTGGTGGCATGTCCAGCTGCTGAGGTGAGCATCTCTTGACTCAAGCAGGGACCATTCAGCATCTGGTTTAACCAGCCAAGTACAGACTGGTTTGTTTGGGTTTTGGGGTTTTTTTTTTTTTTTTTGAGGTTAACACCATTGACCTTTGGTTACAGATACACAGAAACTTGGTTTTACCATAGAAACACTTCTAGTGTCAGTATTTATTTTACCTTAATATACATTTATACAGGCCATAATAAAAAGGCTATTACACAACAGTTCAGTGAGTTATTACCTAGTTTCAAGAATAATGCATGCAATTACAAAGGAGAGGTAGAAACACCGTATTAAAGACCTAAAAATACAAACATTATATAAACAAACACTTTCAAATTAACTGTTGGAATTTCATACAGATAAATAAGGTAAAAAGTACATTACTCTGTCAAAGTAAAGGAAACACATGGTTATCCGAACACTGAAACAATATTTTGATGTGTAAGCCCTGTACAACTTTGTCAAATAGTTCAGACCACTGTGTTTAAGAGGATTAAAATGATTTTGTCCTGGAGAATGGTTTATTCAAGTATTCAAGCAGCTGAGTAACAAAAAAAAAAAGTCCCAAAAATAAAGTACAGGAACCATTTCCAGAGAAGCTGATCTGCCTAAATACTTTGCAAATCGCTGTCCTGATGATCTCATGGGATGCTTGAAATGATAATGCCTATAAGGCTAAATGAAGCTTCCCACCTCTCCCCCAAAATGCACACAAAATAATCCTGATTTTTCACACACTGTATGTAGATATTCTACATCAATTTATCAGCATCTCAAACCGCAACATTATTTTCTGGTTTTGCATGGTTCCTTGCAGAACCTTTCAGTTTACAGTATTTATTGTAATACTGCCCAAGAAACAAACTACAGAGAACTGTCATTACACCCCTAGAGACTGCAGGCATTAATGCACATATCGCATGCATAACAAAAGATGCAACCAAATCTATATAAAAAGCAAACAGCCAGCAACTCAGCATTGCTATTACTGAGAAAGTCCAGAGCAGTAGTTACTCAAGTATTAGACAAATAGGTATAAAATGGAAAGGTTCACATGAATACAAGTTTTTACAGTTTGTCTGAAAGTCTTCTAGAAGCTACATTTGAAATTCTGAAAAGAATTTTATGTACACTGAAATGAAATTCAGCCAAGTCCATTGTGCCTTCTCTCTCTAATTTTTTTTATATAGTTCTTCAAAAATGAATATACAGTTGCTTTAGTAAATTAGTGCAAAACAAAATATTTTGGAAGAAGATCAAATTGTATCCACATCAGCTGAAAACCCACTGGGGATTTTGCACAGATGGAGCGTGGTTTCTTCCATTACCATCTTTCCCCCGTGTCAAAGAGCGCTTTCTCACCATCCCTTCATATGACAAGCTGAGCCATGTTTACAACACGTGAGCTCCGATACAAGCCAGCTTAGCCCCAAAAGCTTCAAACAGCACTTGCACATGGTTAGGGTTTCCCAAACTCACTCGGCCACATTTTACTGACAACTTAAAAATATTTTTCACAAACTTTTGAGGGAATCTTCTGAGGGAAAAGTCTTTTTGTACCTGATGCAGAAGGATCCACTCTCTATAAACCTCATGAGGAAAAAAAAAAAAAACAAACAACAAACCCTGATCATTCAAGTTCAAAGCACACGTACAAGGATCAGTTTGAAATGTGAAGAGAGATTCTTTTAAATTCTGCTGCTAGGAAGAAAAAGGAGCTGCTGGATCAGTAAGGCAAGTGTACTTTTGGAATTTCTCCTCTTTGAATATGCTGCTGTTTCTTTGGTAGTCACCACAGAAATGTAAGAATCATCTTCCACGTGGGGCAGAACAAGGACAACAATTAAGCTGTAGTGAAAAAAGTGCAGTATCACTGATGTGGTCCCTTATGTTCACACCATCTGGTCCTTGGGATATTTCTACTGCTCATATACAGCCACTGTGCTATAGCAAAGTGCGGAAAGTCTTCGCTCGATGCTAGATTTATCTACAAACAGAGAGCAGTAAAAACAGGTGATGACCTCAGTGTTACTTTACAATGCATTAATTCCATGTAATTTTCATAATTTCCATTATTCAACATCAACTTACACTTGTGTACATTTTCTATATCTGCAGGGTCTTGCAGTATTTTAGTCAGTCCTTCCAGCAGCAAGGCTGCTTTGTGGTAGCGATATGTAATATCTTCAGTTTGCTGAAACATCTCATCCAGAGCTGCCGACTGAACCTGGAATCATTCAGCACATTTGGTTACATAAACTGCATTAGGCAAGTAATGAAACAAAAAATTCAAAATGAAAGATATAAAAGTGTCATCAAGAAACTATTTTTGAGCCTTAATTTAGCTGATCTGTTTTTATAACTGTAAGACAACAAAACCAAGTCTGAGAGAATATAGCGCCTGTGCTGTATTAACTAAGGATATTCTGCACATAGAAGTTATAAAAGCACTTCTTGATCTTTTGTCTTCACTTGTGTTGCAACAACATGTGAATAAATGCTTGTTCTTATACCCACATTCTCTTGTAAAGACAAATGAATTGTGCGTGACTACACCATTATCAGGGTTAAGCACACTATTTACCAGCACCTTTTGTGTGACACCTGTATTAAAACAACTTCCCTCTCATCAAAAAAGCAGTTAAGTTTCCTGTATGGTTCCTGCATCTGCTCCATGGCAGACAGAAAAGCTTCCACATGCTTGCTACCATTTTTGCTTTATATGGACAGGCTGGTGTCCTTCAAATTGACCTGGTAGATGGACAGAGCTACTTCTGTTGCTTCTATGATTCAGTAAGCCTTAACGGATGAGACTGTGTGGCTTAAGAGTTCACTTCCTAGTGTTTATGTACCAAATGTGCTGATGTAGGGGAAATGTCCCTGGGGAACAGCATTTGCCAGGAACTTCAGCCACAGTTAAGGCAGGGCAGGGAAGAGAGTGAAAGACTAACAAAAACTACCGTGAACAGAATTCTGGAAACATACATTCTGGTTTTTGTTACGTAAAAGAGGTATGTGAGAGAAGGAAGCAATTAATCTCAATGTCCTATCATTTAGGTAAAAGGAGTGACTTACCATTTCTACAGCACAGCTGTAGATGAGTTTTTCTGCAGTTACACTGTTGATTTCATCAATGAACCTTTGCTTGTCTGAAAAGAAACGATTCAACTTTTCTGTCAGTTTCTTGCACATGCCGATACAGAATTTGTATCTCTCATTGAGGCTTTTCACAACTGGAAGAAAGGTAAGAAGAAATTAAAAAAAAAAAAACAAAAACAAAAAACAAAAACCAGACTATAACATAGCGTAAGTTCAACTTTTCCCAGCACTAGCAAAGTCGCTCTGTTTCAACTTGTGCTTTTGATGTTTATTTAGTCTGCCACTTTCATGAATTAAGTATATATCAAATAATTTCAAGTTAATAACTGCCCATTTCTTAACAGTTTCTAGCTGTAGCTTTGTTTACTATCAGAATTGTGCAATTGTACATATCTACATTTCTCTTGTACAGAAGAAAACAAACAAATGTTGCAACTTAAGCTTTTTAAGTGATGTATCAGTAAAGAAAATTCACAAGCAAAGCAAATTAGATTCTGTTGCATCTACCTTGCTTAACAGCAGTGGATGGGTTCAGTTTTCCCGATTTGACCTGTGCTTTGGCAAGATGCAGAGAAGATGCTAGTAACTGGGCAGCCTTCATGTACAACACCAGCTGCTCTACTTGTCTAGGGAGGGGAGGAAAAAGAAATAATTATGTATCAAAACACCCTTCTTGAAGACATTCAAGCCATGGGCAGACACCACTTTTTAATCACGACCCTACACAGGACCCAGCAGCAGCAGCAAAGGAAGACAGATGTTTAAAATGCAACTCCACCCCTCCCTTCCCTCCACAAACACTCTGTCACGGGTTGAGAGTACATCTGCTCATCTAGTAGCTGCAGCAGCAAATACAAACTGCTTTAATGCAGACATTTTCAAAAGAAACACTTATTTGTGGGGACTGACTGCCTGAGGTCAATGTCTTACCACAAGCGACTGCGTGTACTTTTCTTGCAGCATCATTTCCTATGCCCTGGAATTCTCAGTTGTGAAAAAGCAAACAGTTTGCAGGGGCTTTTTTTGCGTTTTTGTTTTGGTTTGGTTTTTTCCCAGGAAGAAAGCAGGAAGTGGAACTGCCCTTTCCCACCACTCCAAATTTCTCTTTGCTTCTGATTTTGTACTAGGGCTGATTGGTTCCACTGAAAAAAAGTCAAATTTGGACTTCCTTCCTTCCCCCTTCCCAACCTTCACCTCAGTGCTACTGCTTCAGCCTGGCCAACAGGAACAGAAGAGGGCTCAGATCTGACAGAAGCTGGTATACAAATTTCCAGGCTTAGAAATGCTATACTGCACCTCAAGCCTGAACCACTGATGTGGCAGGCCAGTAAATGCCTTCCTTTTATTTGTCTGCTAGTAAATGTCCATCTATCCTTTGCTCTTTCTGATCTGTCCTCAGTTGTTAAACACGTATTCCTATAAAAGATTCTATACAGTAAAACAATCACTCCCAATAAAACCAGCATAGTTTGAATACATTTTTGATGCATGCAGTATTCACTAATTCTCTTGATACTATTTGACCGCATACTTACCCCCATTCTTTGCTTAGCTGGCTGATCTGATCAACAACTATGCTCTCTTGGATTTGGTACAGCGATACTGCAGAAGTACATAGGTCTGGGTTTCCTCCTCGTACTGCCGTCAGATCCAGAACACATTCTGTAAATGTCAGCATCATGTTTAGATGACGCAATGTATCTGTATGTTCTCTCTGTCAGAGGGAAAGACAACAACAATTTGATCATTATAAGCCATAAGGCAGAAAAGTACATTTCAAACTATTGTTAATAATTTGAGGATTTCTTGGTATGTCAATTCTATGCAGAAATCACACTGTAGGACAGCCAGAGCTAGGGACTAAAGAACCAAACAGGGCCAAACAGATCAACAAATATTAACTTGTTCTCTCTTCATTAATGATTTCAAGGTACTGTAGCTTATACTTAGAGTCTTTCAACAAAGCCAAAGGAATTGGGACATGGAGTTCTATGGTTGTTGAAACCTAAGCAACTAAAAGGAACCACAAGTGGGACATATTACTTGTTATTATATTATCAGCAACCCAAAAAGTATGCTCAA
Source organism: Sula dactylatra (assembly GCA_013389905.1). Taxonomy (NCBI): domain Eukaryota; kingdom Metazoa; phylum Chordata; class Aves; order Suliformes; family Sulidae; genus Sula; species Sula dactylatra. The sequence goes on along the minus strand of WEKW01029292.1, from coordinate 24,313 downwards.
CACTTTATGAGAAGCCAGGAGGAACATTTGGCTTTTATTATGTAATAGACTTGATACCTACAAAAGAACTGATCTAAAGCTTCATACTTATCTGTTTCACTCCAACTGACGCTTAGATCTAGAATTATACTGTGTTAAAAGGTGGCTGTTGCCAAAGTTTACAATTTAAACTAAATAATTTCAATTGGAGCTAACAACTCACTGCTTCTTGGTGACTAAAACAGATACAACATGCATAGTCTCTGCTAAAAAAAAAATTAGCCTTCAAAAACTAATCAAATATATCTTAGCAATATTTATAATCTTTTTATTAGTAATGCAGGTCTAAACACATTTTAAACTCTATCTGTGGGAAGAATACAGTGTACTGTCAAACATTCATGTTATAACATACAGATCCAATAGGGATCCAAACGCCTTCCAGCAAGATGTGAATGAGAAAACAGAACAGCAATCTGCCTTGAGAAATTTACAGTCCAAGGATAGCACTCTGCTGAAAGACCACCCCAATATGTGTTTTTAAAGTGTCACTCCTCCACACATTTTAAAAAAAATATAGGACACACTTCCCACAAGTAGGATTTAATGTCATCCACTGACTGTGAAGCAGCAGTTAAAAACAATGCCCAGAGGGCCATCGCTACTGTCAGCACCCATGTCCAGAGACTTGGCATTAAAACAGAGGCCTCTTTGGAAGGCTCTGGTGAACAAAAGCAGTCATGTTCCTTTGGTTACCTATTCAAATACATGAAATGCCAGGAGTAACTACCAAAGAGAAATTAGCCACAATTGATACAGAAGTATTTTCAAGATCTTAAAAAGGAATATGTGAGATAGTGAAGAGGAAACTACAAAGCGCACTAAGCAGTCCTGTTTTTACCACGTCTCTGTTTTAGCAGCATTATACATTATAAAACATTAAATTATTTTTTCTATACCTCCATTAAAGTTTCCTCAGGCAATTCAGGAGCTTCAAAAGTGATAAAGCCCTCTAAGCTGGGAGGCGAAGTACCATAAGGCATGTACTTCAGACTCGGAGCTGCCTCGGCTCCCGGAGGAGAAGAACCCATATAAATACCAGGAGGAGAGCCCATATATACACGGCCACTAGTAGAGCAGAGAGACCCTCCAGAACTGTTTGATCCAACTACAAGAAAAATAACACACACATTCAGTCTAATAGGTTGTTCCATCTCGCAGCGCTGGGGCTGTGGATGATAGCAAATGACAAATCAGTAGTCATCACAGATTCACTCTTGGGAGGCTCTCCTCATTGTTCCTTGCATCACTCTGTAGAGAATGCAAAGGCTACACCGTAATGAACAGTGACGATTCATAACACAGATTCTGGGAAATGGCTGACAAGGATTCCAAGGCAGAGAGTCCAACAGTACAGACCAAAGGTTGTGCTATAGTTCACGAAAGCACACTGCTGCAGACTCCTGCTCATCCTGCGCAGATGAAGGCCTTTATCTCGAGATCTTTGCTCTTTGGCAACATAACCAACACATGCTGAAATGCAGTCAGCTCACACACCTTGTGTGTTGTTTCTGGTACAATGCACAGCAGCAGGCAAAACAGAATCAGAAATCTAACTTTTCCTCTCCACCTTTGTCATAGGGATCTATTATACTCCCTATGGTGGAGTAAAGCTGTGTACACAGGAGGTTACACACAGCTGTATTGTAAATTCATGCCTCTGGCCCACTCTTTAGGAGAGAAAAGGCAGATGTTGCCTGATATTAATCTCTACTTTACAGAGCACTCTAACTGTATGGCCTAGAGGACCTACTGCACAAGGCAGTAAGCAGGTTACTTACTGGCCCAGGAAGTGGGCAAGCCTAAATACTGCGTTTGAGGACAGTCCACAGTTGTCAGGAAAGTCTTACCTGAAGTGGTTCTTGTTCTGAGAACCATATGGGTGCAGGTGGGAGGGGTGGCGCTGCTTGGAGGGGACCCAACAGTAAACATGACAGCCCGAGAACTTGCCCCGCTTCCCATGGAAGGAGGTGCCATTGCAATTCCACAGGCTCCTGCTGGAGCTGGAAGAGAAAATTTCAGCAAGTTAGACCCTATTACATATAAACATACCAATAAGTAATTACATGCAGCAAATTGGAGCACTGCAGCACAACATGCTTTGATGTAGATCCAAGACTTGGACTAGTTAGAAGATCTGACAGCAAATAAAACAAGCTGAGTGGACAGCCTTGGCGATACACAAAAAGAGTCAAGATGCAGACTTCATGTATCTTTTTACTTTCAGTCTCTCTCTGCTCTACCCTCGCCTAGAAAAGAGCAACAGAGGCTCTTTCTGAAAAGCTGAGGACAACACCAGTCCTGCAGGAAAAGACACAACAGAAAAATTCTAAAGGCAGACCAGAACAGGTCTGGAGGCTAAAGATCAGCCCTGTCTGTAGAACTCCTTCCATCTGCCCAAAACCAAGGTGAGAACTCCTGGTGGCCACTTGTGGCAAGGGACAAGCTGGGGGAGGGAGGAGGAGAAAAATGACCTAGAGTTACATAAACTGGCTTTCATATGAAAACAAGGCGGAATTAGGAAATGAAACAGCCACAAATGTTGTATTAAAAATAAAACCAAACCAAAACACCCCAAACCCCTCCAGACAGTATAGGCAGTTGAGATATTTCTGTGTTTAGCACAGAAATAGATGTTTTCCTGTCTCAGTTATTTTTAAAGCTATGCTAGAGAAATGGAACATATCCCCTTCGAAGATTTAAAAAAAAAAAAACCTTCTGTACTGAGGCTAAAAATTGTCAGAACCAATTATCGAAGTTGGAAGCAGAACTGTATCTAGCTGGCACTCCATAAAAAACCTAGCGCATAAAGTCAGCTTGGATGTATCAATCTGTTCCTTACCTGTATCCATTGGTCGCTCTGTGTTGAGGCTGTCTGTACTGCCTTGATATAACTGGCCACCAAGGGTAGTCTTTACCTGTTGATCTGATAGCTTCCCAGTACTAACAGATCTAGACAGAAAAATGTATGAATTCACAACAAAGTTCTTCACTAAGACCTTCCTATCTAACTTGCAATTAAAGCTGACTTTCAGATTCTTGGTATTTATTATAAAGAATTCTTCAAGAAAAATACAGAAAATCTTGAAATCTCACTGTTCGTCATGGACCTACTGAAATAGAGCTAACTATAAAAATAAAGAGACCTTTTTCTCTTAAAAATTTATGTTGCAAACTTTGTCTTCTAGATTTTCAAGCAAAAACTGAACAGGCTTCACAGAGGCAATGAAATTCCGTATTCAGATAATCAAAACAAAAGAGAATTAGACAGCAACACAAAGCGCTCCAGGAAGTCCATGCTATATTTATACACAGTACAAAATGTTTCTGTTGTATACACCAAACCTCAGCATCTCCTCACAGCTCACTTTTTGCATGCTTTTCCCCTCCCACCTGCAGTGCATAATGTACATTCTTCTGCCAGGTTTACCTACCCAACTTTACAAGTTATAAATACTACAGTGCCTACCTGCCGAATGTAGTTTTACTGTGCTGTTCTCCCGCCTGCTTTTCACCTCCCTGGGTTGAGTGGAAGTGGGTGAAATCCCTTGGGTCAGTGATGTCTTTAGGCTGCAACTGGGTATCTACCGAGCCTTGGCGATTAGCAAGGGCCAGCAAGTTTGAGGACGCTTGAGTTTTAGGTATTTTGAAAGGAGCTGTTGCCTTTAAGAATCAAGACCAAGAACACACAAAAACCAAGGTTAGATCCCCAAAATATTCTTGGGAATTGTTTCAGGCAGTGTGTTACTGCTTCACATTTTACTGACAGCAGCAAACTTAACAAACCTTAGTAGGAGAGCCAATGATCGTTGGTAATGGAGTTTTGAACAGCCAGTCTGAACTCCTAGGTGACGATCCCATATGTTTGGTAGGTGACGTTCCCAAGCTACCTGGCCTACTTGGCTGCGGAGAATGACTGTATCCATACCCAGCGTAGGATGGGCATACTGGGTCTGAATGCTGCTTTCTGAGCTTCTGCTTGTTTTGGTAAATATCTGTGAGAGTAGGAGCACTTTGCAACCTCGCTCCCATCAAAAGTGACTGTGGAGACTGAGATGGTGGTATCGGAGAACCTGTGGGGATGAAAAACAATGAAGTAAAATTATACTTGCAGTGCTTGGAAAACATAATCGATGAAGTGCAAAATGCCAGAGGTCAATATTAAACTGAAAGAAGATGGGGACTGCAAATATTGTGAGATATGTTTGATCATCAACTCGGTAGATGGCAAGGAGAATGGATTTAGCCTGTTGGCTATTTGGACTAAGACTACATTACACTGATTAGCTGCCAAACAGGCAAGATTTCAGGGTGACAGCTGTACTGGCAGCTGCAGTACCTCTGGCAACCCGCATCAAGAAAAATAAAGTGGTTGGGTTCAGCAGGAATGGCATAACCAATAGTGAAATTTCAAGTGCAGCCGCCAAGACTCTAGGTTGAACAGAGGTTCTTAAGTACTGGAATTATATTCTTGCAAACAAGTGCATGAATGCAACATTGCATGTTAATGACCTGTTTTGTACATAATGACTTCATTTGCAGACACAAAAGGCAGCTCATCTCATGGTTCCTGCAAGAAAACTAGCAGCTAAAAAGCAGCAAATTATTCCGATGAAACAGTTTGGGATCATTGCTTTGGGCAGTCATTTACTTTTTGGTCTGTCAGACTGAATCTTTTTCAAAAGCTTACTACATACAAAGGAAGAGTCCAAAGTTTCTCCCCTAAGGCAAATGGAAATGGAAGAGCTATAAGCAGTCATTTAAACAGAGGGCTTTGGGGAAATATCTCATGAACATCTCACCTACTCAAAGGTGCCCTTCCTCTTTCAAAATAAGGAACCTGAAATTTGATGAAATTGTCTCTTCCTTGTGATGTTTTTATGTCTCATGATGAGGAACTGTGCAAAGTTACAAACAGTACATAAGAGTTCAAGCTTTATGGCCACGCTTTCCAGATAAAATGCCTATCTCAAAGAGCCGAGACTGAAGTGACTATTTCACTTACGTTTAAAAAAAAAAAAAAAAAAAAAAAAAGCCAAAACTGAAAATGAACCATACTAACTAGGTAAGATTTTTAAGAGCTGGCCAAGACAATCTGAAATAGGCTCTGTTTCATAAATGTATGCTCAAAAAAACCATCACAAACTTCTTGCAGTTTGCTCAGTAAAGTGCCCAGCTGTTAAGACACCTTTCAACCTTCTTAAGCCTATGCTTTTGCTAGTTACATTTCGAATATGAGCTCCTTCATCTTGATTTCATTCCACTCCATTAAACAGTATGTTTTAGAACGGCCCTTCTGCCTGCAGCTCCAGTAGAGGGATCAAGTCTATTTCTCATTAACTTCCCAGCCAAGAATTTGCTTGTTTGAAATCCCTCTGCTTGTCTGACTCATAGCATTGAAAGTCCTCACCTGTTGTTTCAGAAACCAGTCTTAAATCTCACTGGTTACTGTTCTAGTGTCATTGCCATCACAGGGAAGGCTTCTGAATTAGAAGTTTGTCCTCTGCTGCCACTGGCAGCAAGAGCAGCTCAATTAGTTCAGAAGCTACATTACGACAGACATTTTCAGTCCTTAGTAAATCTCAGTACAGATGACCTCACTTCACCCAGAGGCAAAAGACAGCTTCCCATACCCATTTAAACGCTGAGAAACAGACTTGCTGCAATTTGTGGTATTTTACAAATAGAAATACCACTGCAGCCATTTGAAATTAAGAAATAAAGTCAAGTAGGAAAAGAATGCAGGAAACAGATGAAGAAATATAACATTAAAAACCCGCACAGCAATAAAAACAGTGCTGTGGTATGTTACAAGTACAAGTCAGTTTAAGACTGGCAAAAGGCACTAAACCAACAACCCTACAAAATTCTATCCAAAGAAAAGATGCAACAAGAAAAGCATACGCCCTACTTTGTATCCTCTTCACACAAACCTTTTTTGTTTTTTAGAGAAGAGACTATTTCAAATCTGTGGATTCACTCATTCTTTGTCTTTTGTTAAGACTGCCAATGGCATAGCAACTATGAAGGCAATTTTTGAGATACATCATAGAACTTATTTCATATGGATGAAATCATTCCCAGATATTTCAAATATGGCTACTCCAAGAAATGAAGGCTCTATCTCTAGATGACTTTGGAAAGTGTTTAAATAGGGGAAGATCCCACAATGCAGTTTGAACACCATCTCGAAGAAAGTCAAAATAAAGAGTATAACTGGTATTTTGGATAAAGAAGAAATGGCACCCAAAATGTGCATAGAGCAAAAGAACGTGTTGTTGAATTGCATATTCTTGTGCCCAGTCCTTCTGGCATTACAATACAATACCATCTTTAACAGTCGCAGAACATCCTCAAGCCCTGTTTCCCCTGATCTTTTTTTTTTTTCCAGCTGGCATGCCATAATAATTTATGACTTGCAGAGCTTACTGAATGCTTAGCAACACTAACATCAGATCCCAGTTAATTTCCTAAGGGAATGACAAAAACCTGCTGTACGCTGTACACTGGCAGTTCTTCCTCCCTTTTCTAAGGACTGGCATGACAGAGCTGGTCGGTCAAAACCAGATTCTGAGAAGCATGTTACTACCATTCATTCATAATAATCCATCCACTTCCATCCCTGTTTAAAGACAAGCATTATCAGAGTTGCTTTTTCAACTTGAGAAAAAGAAACTTCAGTCGCTCTCTATTGTGTAGGGAATTAGTTATGGGGAAAGGTGTCTCGATACAGCCACAACTGGTCTAAGTTTCTACAGAAACTCAGTGCACCCAGTGTCTCCTATTAACCCATACTAATGTAGTGTTGACCCTCCTTCCCCTCCACAAAACACTGTAGAAGCTCTATCAAAATATTACTGGTTGCATTGTCCAAAATCACTCACCTGAGAAGTTTCTACTCCTTGATTCATGTCCTTGAAGTTGTCCACAACAACAGTGTCCAAGCTGCTCAGGTATGGTTCCAACTATGCAAACAAAATCAAAATGTGAATTTACACTTTATACTTCACCCACAAATAAAATTAGAGCAAAATAAAACCTTGTTAGTTTACTTCTGTGAGTCATTTCACAAAAATTATTTCTGCAAATTGACCTAGTCGGGAGGTTTTGGTTTAAGATAATTTCAAGCAAGAATTAGTGTTCTGAATTTACAGTTCCAGATAAACCTTCACTAATTGCTAAGAATTTATGGGCTTACCTAGTGGTGAAGGAGAATACGGTCTAGAAGATCCTGTGGATAACCTGCGCCCAACACCCTGTGCAGTGTCAGCTGGTACTGGAGAACAGGAGCCCATCTTCATGAAGCCCATTGGGCTAGTATTTGAGCGTCTCACAACTCCAGCTCTAACAAGGTGAAAAGAGCGGTTACACACACTATAGTAACTGTGGTTCCTTGAAATAAGCTTCAGAATCGCCTCAGGAGTATAATGATCAGTTAAAGAAAATATTGATATTTAAAGAGAAAGCTATGACATTGAAGCTTATTAAGCTAATAGCTTAAACTAAGCTTCCTATAATGAAAACAAGCAAGATTTAATTCCCTTTGTATACATTGACTTTTCAACTTTCAGTGCCATAATAGGCTGTTAACTGGAGAAAATTAGAACAGGTATCCCTTAGTACATGATTCCTCATCTTCAAACAACTTGATCATCAAATTTTGATTTTTACAATCAAGTGAAATCTATTGCTGCAAATGCCCATTTTTATGTCAACAAAGATTTTAAAGTTTTCATATTGGGTCTGGTATACAGGTCAGGTGACTGAAAACAGAATATTTAAGGGAAAGACATTTCCCCAACTGTAGCAACTGTTATAAAATCAGAGATCCTGAAAAAAAAAAAAAATGCAAGGAACCATGGGTTTTGTTTTTGTAAAGATCTCCAGAGTTCTGAGTAGTCTGTTCCTGAGTCTTTGACCTTCACCATCCTGATCCTGTAGACCACAAGGCAGAGAATAAGTCTGGCACACTAGAGCTTTGTAATAAGACAAGCTGGTTAACTAGCATGCCAAAAATTGTTTCCTTGATATTCTACAGAACAATGCATCCATCTCATCACTACATGTGTGAAAACAAAACACAACTTATTACTGACTTTCTAGGTTATGATGTAATGCCATATAATACACAAAGAGGAATAAAAAAGCAAGACTTCATCTTTTTACCTTCTTGTGTTGCATTTGAGTGAAAGAACAAGCTCATTTTGTTTTTTGTGAAAAATTTCAAGTGCCCATCCAACAATCTTGAGATTGTGAAGGACTATTATTCATTATCGTTAAAATGTCTCTTTAGTATGTTTTTGTGCAGGAAAAAAATGACATCAGCAAGAAAGCATGGACATCTGTCAGGGTAAAGACACAAACTAGAACCAAGAAAAAGGAGCTAAAAACACCCACACTTACCTTGGTGATCCGTGGGGGTTTGACACGGGGCTGGCAGTAGATGAGAGGTTCTGTTCTATGCGCTGGTAGTTCCGTAGTTGAGTGGGAACCGGGATAGGAGCCGTTTCGCTGCGGGGGGATACCGAAGGCTGACAATGCCTGAGGTTGGAAGGTATGGAGACTGGAGATGAATATAGATAGACAGATCTCTCTCTGAATTGTACCATTGCTGAAATTTCAAGAAAATCTAGGGAACAGGCAAATAAGCTGCTTCTGTACTCCCTGCATGCAGTATGACCTTTGCTTTCACAGAGGGAGATCAAGAACTGTTCGTTACCACCTATCTTTCTTATACTGGCTAGTATCAGATCGAGCTGAGCACACAGTACTAGCTGAAGCACTTCGTCATGCATCACAGCAATCTACAGATCCCTCCGACTTCCTGCCAATCAGCCTGCTCTGTTTACCACGCTTCAAAATAGCGTTCTAGGAAAACCCACTGCGCTAAGAACAGGAAGTTCAGCAGCAGGGCTGGAATGTGTACAAAAGCCACCAAAGCACAGTCAGAGATATCCCAAGAGACACCGTGAACTTGCAAAAGGAAAACATGTTACGTAACCAACCCTTGACAAAATGACCAAAACCACACACCTGAACATTAATCCACAGACTCAAACTGCAGATTAGCATTACCCAAGTTCAGCTGAAGTGTCAGTGACCTGGCTTACCTCAGTGTACTATCTGATAAGGGAATCAAACCACTGCCACGTAATCAGTTACCAACACTTTTAAAGGAAGACAGAATTCAGTGGAAAGAATTTCAAATGAATGGGCTTTTTGGAAGATAACCAGTTTAGTGTCTGGTCCTTTATTGACCATCTCTTCAGCAGAAGATTAGAAATTCTTAGAGGAAATGTGAAAAAAGTTCTATCACAAGCTCTAGAAAATAAGCAGTTATAGCAGTTGCTGCACGGCTACAGCTGAACAGAAATCTGGGTTTCTGACTGCATTTGTCCTATTCTCTTTGCTACCTCTGAGAATGAAATACTACTTCCTAATATGCATAGAGCTTCTTGAGCAAAAGAGAAGTTTATCCTTTTATCGCCACCCAGTTTCTAGATATTACCAGGTAATTTGAGAGTCAGCTGTGAGCACACAGTTGGTGGAAGGCCTGAAAGCTTCCACAGAAGGAGAAGGTCTCACAAGTGGAAACCACACAAAGGCAGTGGGTAGCCTGCTACGACTAATACAACATGCTGAGGTAGCACAGGGAGGCTCCCTAGGCCCGACCTCTGGGAGGAGGGAAACAGATGTTATTTAAACTGTGGCAGTGACACTGAGGAGGCCGTGAAGGCACTTCAACATTTAAAGTACTCAGCATGGAAAATGCCTTCCCTGCTCTCACACAGCCTTGCAGGTAGATCCAAGCAAACCCTGCGAGCCGTGAGCTAACCGGAGGCAGCAATGCTGTGATAGCGTGGTGGAGAGGCGTGGTTCAGTACTTGGCCTTCCATCAGGGCTCCCCAGCCCAGGCCCAAAGCTAAGCTCTGGTTAGCCATCCTCAAGTCTGATATGGTCTGTTACTGGTTAGAGAAAATGCAATACAGATGTGTGCAGAGCTGCATGCAAATCTTGTTTATGTGAGATCCAGAGAATAAAATTAGCAATTAACCACAGGAGAGTGAACTGCCTCTACCTATCCTGCTCATTCTGGCTGGAGCCTGAGAAGTGTTACAGCTTCTTTTACTTGACACAAAGCAGTGTAACTCTGGGCAAAATTCATTCAGTTTGATCAGCTAATCAGGAAAATTCACTGTTGCAAGGGCATAACCTCTTGTAAAAAAAAAAATTAAAAATAATTAAAAAAAAAATCACACACTTTGAAAGAACAATCTCAGGAAATAAAAAACCAAAACCCAAAATCAGCATCTTGCAGCATATCAGCCACACACTCTGCTTGCTTCAGACCAAGCAGCCAGTTAGTTACCGAATTTACTCAACCAATAATTAAATCAAACTATTATAGTACAAACACAGAAAGTGCGAACAGTAGGCACCTGTTCCTAATCACATGACCATTTAGCTCTTAACTTAGTAATGTAGAGATAACTGGCATATTTTCATAAAACCTGTAACTCTAAAAACTGTGATGCCTGACAATTTAAAATAGGAAATTACAATGTATTTTTAATACATTGTACACTGCCAGTCCAGAGCAAACGGATCTTTACAAACCATCCCCATTATCTGTCCTTAAACATAAAATGTAAGACTAAAGCTGTATTGATAGCCCATGTCAGCAGATTTCACAAACTGCACAAAGATCAGCACAAAGTAGCAAACTTTTCTTGTGACAAGCATTTCTAAACAAATAATGCTGACTTGCAGCCCTGTAGTACTAGCATAAGCCAAAAATACACCCAACGTAATAGCTTTATTCCCCATTTAGCCACTCATCCTCTTTCTGTTTGTACTGAAAACATTATGAAATTCATTACTTGGTCAAATGACAAATCTAACCCTCCTGTTCAAATATTACATGAGTAGTTAAACAGCATGATTAAGCTTTACATTTTCCAATACAATACAGGAAAGATTTCAGGCACCACTGATAAACATCAGTTCTACTTCAAACTAGCAAAAACTTTGTCTACAGCCATGTGGAAGAAAGAGGACTTACTAACAGTCCTGCTGCTGGAAAAGCTGCAATACATGTTTAGCTCTGTCATGTGGGTTCTTTGGTATCTTGAGAGATAGAAACATGAAATTCACAGTAATCGCTTGCACAGAAGTCACACCCAGTTACCAAACACAAGACAAACCAGCCACGAGGCACAAAACCCTAGCAATCTGGGCTTTGTAAGTTCCTCTTCTCTCACAATTACTTCTTAAAGAATATAGTGCACACAACATCTATCTTAACTCACTAAATGAAGACTGCGCTGTGCTTCATAACTCCAAAAAGGACAAGTCAGTTGTGTCTCTGAAGTTTCTCCTTTCAACCAGTTCAAAATTTAAACAGGCAAAAGAATGCTGTCTTTCCTTAGGGAAATCTTTTGGGGATGCATAAGAGCCAGAACTTAGCTATGCAACCGTCAGCCATTCGAATGCATTAAATGTAGAGAGCCTGGAAAAAAAAGGTCTAGCTTCTATTTCAATTCAGTTTCCAGTAGTCACCCACAATTAAAAAAAAAAAAAAAAAACCAACACAAAAAAAACCAACAACAAAAAAACCCCCCAAACCATATAGGAGCAGAGAACCTTTTCAAAAGAGAGGAAATACTAAGCCTACATCACGCACCTGTTAGCTGTACCAGAAGCAGTACTTCGAGAAGAGGCTGAGGATGGTTTCTGTACAGTTCCTGAGCTTCCAGAAATAGTTAATGGCGATTGCCTGTGCAAACAAAAAACACTGTCAAAAGACAGGTCTTCACATCAGAGAAACTATCTACTTTGCAGCAAAACTCTGAATGCAGGCTGTTTACATATTCATATTAAATTCAGTTTGCCATATTCATCTTTAAGAAAGGCCACACACAGCTATATAAACCCATCCCTGCCAAAAACCCAGAAACCCCTTCTACAGCTGCAGTATCAATTTTAGAACGAGACTTCTTTTGGATAAAGCTCAGCACACCTACCCTCCACACATCAAGAACTCGCTTGAAGCCCGCCTGCCAGCTGCTCCCAATGGCATATCATCTACAGTAAGCAAAAGAACATGTTGAAAACCGACATCATGAAGCAGAATCTTAAAGAATCTCCAATATTACTGGTGTAGAAATAACCACTTCTGAGAAACTTCTGTGGACATATAAAAGTTTTCCGCAAACTGTTTTGTGTATGAAAATACCTCAACTGTGACCTACAATGAAAATATAACTGGGGAAGGCAGTTCTTTAACAAGTTTTTTTTTGTTTGGTGTTTTTTTTTCTATAATAATTATAATAATTTTGAAATACAATACATTGTTTAAGAGTACAAGGTATCAGCATTGGGAAATTTATAATAACGAGTGACAGACACCTTTCAGAGATCAAGGCACTAACTTAGTCAAATATTTAACATGAGTTGGTGGCACTGTATAGAAATCAGCTGACTAGCTTCCCAGTGGCAATTCAGCTTTGGAAGATGTCGTAAAACGGCCATCGTGCTACATGCAAGTCTTTCTACCGTGTAAGCCCAGTCTGACGCCTTACCTTTTGTGTTAAGCATCTTTTTATGTTTTTACCTGCACTTGTTCATTATCTAAAGCTCTACAGCATGGACTATAGATGTTCAGTTAATCTAGAGGTAACAATGTGCCTGCCTTCCCTGAGAGAATCCTTGGGCTTTTTATCAGCAATTGTTTACAACTGACTCATTTCTTCTACTGCCAAACCCCAGTATTTTCCATTACTTTAAATCACCTTGATACTGTAGCATATCTGGCTACTCAATTGAAAGTGAAAATGTCCCAAATGGACATGCAGGTATACCAGTCATTCTCCCTTCAAACTAAAGAAATTAGTTCCAATGTGAATTGAGACACATTTAGAGAAAGTAGAGCCAAAGAATAACAGGACATAAAGGTATGGTACAAGTGGAAATTGTTTTAAAGTGTAAAAATAAGGAAGGTTCTTACATGAGTGGTCTGAAGAGATGTTGTGTGGGACAAGAACGAAGTCATCTGTGTCACAAGAGGAGTTCTTGCTACTGGTACTGGCAGAGTCTTTAGAGACCTGAAGATAGTTAGGAGGACCCAATGGAGGGGAAGACAAATTTTCTTCTTGAATATGCTGCATGTCTGGCAGAGACTGGAGGGGGGGTGGAAAAAGAAAGTAAAAAGAACACTGTAAATCCAGTGATTCAGAATGTAGAAGTGGACTTTTAACTATGAAGCTTCTAAAGTAAGAATCATCACTAGCTTTGACAAAAAAAAAAAAAAAGATAAATCTTGGGCCATCTTTTGTTTCTTAAGTGTTTAGAAATATAAAATGTATTTAGATTTGGAAACTTCAAATACTGGATAACGCTGCAGCATCAATTTAGACAGTTCTATATTAAATACGCTGTGAATTTAAACAATTGCAATTTATTCAATCATTCCTTATGATACAGATCCACCGCTTCCAAATACCACATAAAATTGAAGTCACCAGTTCGTATCGGTACAAGAGGCCTTAGCCAAAAAGGCCAATTCAAAAATTAATCTGCAACATTCACAACGTTGCAAACCATATCAGCATATCTCAAGATTTGCTACTCTAGCATCTGATGTGTATATGTATATTTTTCTCTAACAAAAAAGAACAACAAAAAACCCCACGAAGTACAACACAAGGAGCAAGAGAAAACCAAAACGTTAGTGCCATTCTTCTAGCAAAAGACAGGGGTATTCCTTGCTCTGTGCTCTTAAACATGACAGTTTACACCATTCAAGAATTGAAAGATCTAAAATTCAATAACTCTTGGCTAAACATTACAGAAAATATTTTCTAGAGATTGCTCTGTAAAACAGAGAACTTACTGGAGGAGAAGCAAAACGGCATGAAGGAGAGCTGCCACAGGAACTGCCAGAGACTGAGCCTGCATATGTGGGCACTGGTACAGGACAAGCTAGAAGAGGAAAACCCAGGGTGGGGAAAAAATAATGGGACAAAATTTCAAACTCACTCATTTCCTCACCACTTTTCATTCATAAACTCTTATACAACTTATGAGCACAGCACATCCTTAAACACACAAGGGTATTTAAGTTCAGCTGAAATGCCAAAGGAACTAGTAAATAAGTATCACATTTCAGTCTAGCATAATACAAAAAAGGATTCAGCACTTAGCCTCACAACAGAGCACAACAAGTCAGACTTGGGAAAATGTCTCATAAACACTTAGTGCAATATTTGGCAGATCTTTCTCCATTCCAGCCCCCAACGTTGATCATTTACACAAATAAGTGGAAAACCAAACTACTTACACTTTTTGACTGTTGAAATCTGATCCAGGAAAGGGTGGTTGAAAAATGCTTCTATAGAACAAGAAACAACAACCATGGTGAGTAAATGTACAAATGACATAGATTTTACAGACTATATTGCAGACGGTGATAAATGGTTGCCTTCCCAGAATCAGTATTTCAGAGCCACGGGGTGAAGAGCTTATAAAAGATTAAGCCTTCTCTGTTATATGTTGCTATAGCACTTGGAAAGGAAACAAAAATCAATTGAATAACTTCAAACAACAGCCAGCAACGCAAATCAGACTGAATTACTGGAGGACATTTTATGACTGCCCTTAAAGATCATGTACACAAGCATCATCCTCATGAAATTACATTGTCTGTGTTCAATGTGGTACTAATTCAGTTTAAATTTGCTCTTCAGAATGATGAGCATCTCACATCAAACACAAAGTATTTTCACTTCTGCCTTTCCCAAGGACTGATGCTTATTTTTGAACCCATTAATGCTATTCCTTAGGTGGCTGAAAAAATCACAGCACAGAGCAGCAATCATTCTCCTTCCCACTTCCCAACAGCAGAACACGACCTGTGCAGACGGTTCACAGTTTCAAACAGAATTAAACACAATTTCTTGAACAATTTTCTCAGTTAACTTGTTACTGTCACAATAGAAACATTTTGCTTTTCTTGGAAATGGCTATGNCAGTGCCATTCAGACCTAAGCGAATAACAAGGAAAAAAATAAAAGAAAGAATCTGAGGCCTGCAGTATCTCCTCTTCATTCAACAACGCTTTCTTCCATGACCCGATAAGGAAGGGAGGCTAGCTGCAAGCTGTAACGCAAGAACAATGTAATGATTAACTTTAACACGAGGATCAGGTGTTCTTGAGCTTTTGTACAACACCTGCTGTTCTACTTTATATTGCTGGAAGATCAACAAGATTTCCAACACTATTTTTACTTCAACAACAGGCAAGTGGGCTCAGTTATACACTCTCCCTTTGCTAAGCACATTCCAGAGCACCCCTCTGAGGCCCTTTAAGTGGCTCAGCCAAGGAAAACATGACTTTCATCACTACCATTCTGCTTTCTATTTTTCTTTCTAAGCACAAATGTGTTCTCCCACTACCATAAATGATGCAGTGAATTTACCATGTTTGAAGAAACTGTAGGGATCAGCACATCAAGTGTGCAAAGTGGAATCAATTACTCAAAGTCCATGTTTGTAATGTGTTAATTCTTCTACACATAAAGCTTTATAAATCAACTTTTGAACACTGTCACTATTATCTGGGACATCTTACCCAATTATCATGAGTTTCTTCTGTATCTGACTTCTACTTAAGCTTTTACATACAGCAGTTAAATCACGTTATTTCAGCCACGTCTACACTCAAAAATCCATGCCTGGTTCTCAGAAGAGCAACACCTTAATTATGCCAGTACTGATGGATGTTTTAAATTCCAAGTTATTAAAGAAAAAGTTTGATATTTCTTGGAGCAAAACATAGCAGGAATTGAAAAGAAAAAAAAAAAAACGTAGTTAGGAGTCTTGAGCTTCACATAAAGAACTAAAACGCCTTTTGAATCCTCCTCTCTCCACAGCCTAACAAATACAGTCCTCTTATCACAAATACACAAGGACCACATGTGATAAACGAGTCAATTTGTGTATTTCAGTACTGCATCATAACCAAGCTTGCATGCATAACTAAAGAGCAATGGTGAAGTTTCATAAGCAGAAAAAAACCTGAGCATGTCTGACTTCTGGTTGCAACTCACGCTGGGAACTCAGCATCACAACAGCTGATAGCTTATGGGGAGGAAAGAACTGGGTCTTATCTACAGAGAGCCTGAAGAGACTTTAAGGTTTAGGCTCTTTCCCGCCATTCCACAGAATAAACTTGAAGAGTCACCCACCTATCGTGCTGCTAAGACAAATCCCAGTATAAAGCACACTGCTATTGATATAAAATAATAATAAGGAAAAAGATAATTGTATTTAGCTAAGTTAGCCTTAATTAACTAAAAGTTTA
>WEKW01029291.1:137024-177937 GCA_013389905.1 Sula dactylatra | reverse complement strand
AATTACTTATTAATATGCCTACCCATGAAGTTGTACACTTAAGAGCTCAGTAACAGATAAACAGGGGTATGAACCTGGCTGGCTTGGTCTGAATTTTGGCATTTGCAAATTGTCAGTTTCCTGTGATATAACCTATAGACACGAGCGAGATTTTTCTAAGAAATCCAGGGGTTGAAATCCATGCTTTTGCTCCTTTGAGGGCTAAGTAATAATTTCTACAGTTCACATCAATGGGAGTGACTCAACCCTTCTGAAAATTAGATCAATGCTTATTCAAGAGACTAGCATTAGACTTTTGCACAGTATTATTTAATTTTAACTTGTCTACACTCCCTTTGTCCAAAGGCTAATAGAATATAATTACACTAGGCTAGGAAAAATTTGATAATGTTGTAGGCAGCCTTACATTCAAAAATCCCTATTGTCACTTTCCCCCAATAACTCTGTCAGTGACATGCTATTGTATCTCTCGGTCATAATCAAGTGAGATAAAAATTATTCTGAAGAGTAAATGTATGAGGAAACAACAGGAGGTACACATCAACACAAAGGATGCAATGGCCCACAGTGCACGTACTAAAGCAAAGGTCTTCATTGCCTTACCATCGCATTCATTGGGTTTAAGCTTCATTTCACAGATGTCAAAGGAAGTTTTAAATTAGCTTCAACTATTGCATAACCAGGCTTGATTAAGAGATGGTTTCTGCTGGACCTCAGCATGCTGAGTAGTGCCAACTCTAGGAACAGTGTAAGGGAAAAAAAATGGATGGGGATGGGAATGGGAACACATTTAGTACTTCATTTCTAGTATTTCCTCATTCTTCTCAACTCTTGATGTAGCCAAATGTCTTTATATCCAATTCTGAAGAAGATTTAGGCTACAGTAACATAACATAAAGGTATACGATGAGCATATTTAACCAGCAAAATACTTTTACACAAGAAGATACAAATCTTTAACTAAATAGTCCTCTACAACAAAATGGAGGTTACATTTGGATAATTTCTGTATATACAAATGCCCTCCATAAATACTTTACTATGCCTTTGTTTCATGGCGCGGATTTAAGTTTGAGAAGCTTCTCTCTCTTTTTGAAAAATGAATATGAGTATTTTGGAAAAAAGAAAAAGAAAAGAAAACACACATAAAGACCTTTAAAATTCTGACTCTACAGCCCCAGGAGCTGATCTTATACATTTGTAGTTAAGTATGTTAGCAATTCTCAGCTGTTTTCCATTGCCTACAGATTACTGTAGGTTGAGACAGAGTTCTAAAGCTCTTTCTCTTACTAGCGAGTGCTTACTTTTCAACATTTTAAAGTGAAGATGTGAACAAACCTTTGAAAAGTGACTGAATATTTCAATGCCAATATATTTTGCATGTAAAATATAAAAATCTGTGTGTTGCATTTGAAATCTGATAAATATTTATTATCAATGCTGTTTGCTTTTAATCTGTTCAGGATATCATTTCTCCAGCTCTTTAGTACTTAAACAAAAATGGCATTTACATTACAATATTGCTTGCCAACAATCTCATTTTCTGGTTTAGTCAGCAGCCTTCATGCTTGATTAGTCTTTAATTATACAAATACCTACATATTAAAAAAGTTTTCTTTTTTCCATACTTTGAGCATGTAATTATTTTCTCTTGCATGCAATAACCTTTAATTTTAGGATTAAGCAACTGATTCTCTTTAGTATGGATGGATTTTTTCAAGTGTTAAAGCAAATTTGGTTATTGTATTACGAGTAGGAAAATTAACTTTAGGAAAACCTTTCATTAGTGCATTTGACAGCACGCTGAGCAGCTGACAGAAACTTCAAAATATTCAATATACTTGCAAACAAAATGGATACCAATTCTGTGTCCTCTGAAATCAACAGCAATACTACTCTGAATTCAGCATGCGAGTGACTGGGGCTATGCGATTCCTCTTTTGAATACTCCTTGCATTCATAGTATTAGTGTTACAGCAGTACCTAGAAGCCCAATCCAAGATCAAGGCCTCATTGCATTATACCAAAAAACTGTAAAAGTTTAAAGTCTAAAGAGATCAAACAATGGTGGGAGAATCAACAAAAGAACAGAGAGATAAAGTGACATGCCAGACGATGACAGAGCTGGGACTGCAGTCTGGTGCTCCTGACTTCAACAACCCATTTCCTAGAGCACTTTGCTTCCTGATGCAAATTATTTTTCAAAAGTTAATTCAGTAAGCAAAGGCATAACTTGATAATGAGATTAGAGCTAAATATGCAGATTGTATGTTGCAGTAAAAAAGCTCCCTCCCGTCCCTGCAGTTGTCACTCATGAGAGCACGGACTGCCAAGTTTGGGTCTACAGGACTGACATATGTTATCTCTATATCTGCTTGTACATTTGAAGTACCAGTGATTTCCCCCTAGACAAACTCTTTGAATGTCTACAGGGAAAACATCAAGGATTTTTAGAATGGCTTGGTTTTCTCAAGTTTTGTTTATTTTTATATTTGTTTTACATGAACCGAAAATTCTGTCAGACACATTTTGATTGCATGGAGAACATGTTTCATAGTCAGAAGACAGTTAAAAAAAAATAGGAAGCTGTAATTCTATAAAGCTGGGGAGGGAGAAGAGGGGGAAACCTTCCTAATGGCATATTGAGCTTGCTCCTGTCTCATTTGAGAGCTATGAGAAACCTCCTGCCAACTTTCCTAGGATAGTGTTAGGTCTCGTTATAAAGTGAAAAGTTGCAGACAGAGGAAGGATGGAAATGCACACAGCGTCTTATACCAGAGTGGTGATCAATGACAAAATTTCAGCCTTTCACAATGCCAGTTCTTCTGTCCTTTTTTGTCTTTCTCCCATTGGAAAAGGTCAGTAGAATAAAGGCACTGTGAATAACAAAGATACTGTTTTTCTCCCCTCTCCTCCCCCCAACATTTTCCTTCTCCTTCCTAAAATCAGGCCCTGTCTCTGAGGAATTCTACACCAATGGAAACTGCACCCTCAGCTGAATCCTGGACCTTGATCCCAGTACAGCCCTAGTCCTCATCATCTGCCCCCACACCCCATAGCCCATGGAGCATCCACACTGGCAGCTCTGCTTCACACTCTGCAAGGTGTCCCCCACCTCCTGGAGAAAGGTCAAGAGAAGATCAGCCCTCTACCACCTTCTGTCCTGTTCCACCTGGAACCACCAGTCCACAAGGATAGCACTGCCAAAACTGGGAGGAGACCAAGAAGAGACAGTGCTCCACCTGGGTTTGGCTATCCAGCAGGTTGAAAATAGGATTATAAGGTTACTATGGTGAAAAGCGTAAGAGCATTAGCAAATAACAACTTTTATATCACTTGTTATCATATTCATTCAGAATCATCACTTGATATCAATTTTTTGACCATTACTACTATGGACTATTGCTCTGTACTGTGACTGGGCCCGTATTTTAGGCTTTTCTTTATAGCATCTGTATTTTTGCTAAGCGCCTAGGATCCTCCCAGGTCTGACTGCTTCCCTGAGGCTTTTTACAAGCATGTAAATATCTCTTAACAGGTATACAAAGATATTGCAGAAGTGAGTGCTGCTCTAAAGAATCTCAGCTCCTTTAAGAACCAAAATGCACCATCATAATTCCTCTAGTAAAAGGATAATCCTAGCAATATATGAGGTGCTATTTTCATACATCAGTTTTTCTCTTCTGGAAACTCAGCTTTGCCTTCCAATCTTTTTCACAAACTTAACCTAGCTTGGTTCTCCATCTGGAATGCTCACAGGATACTTGATCATGTCTAAGCTATCAGATATAAGTCAAATTCCTGTCATGCAGGAAATTCTCCCGAGTTAAGATGTAATTTCTGATGCAAATGCAGATAAAAGATGGAATATCAAAATGTTTCGGCAAACAACACTTGCACTTGAAAATGATGAAGTATTTCAGCAGATTTCAGATCATCACCATGAATGTTTACAGTATCTTTTGTTAAATCACTATTTTTTTAGGCAATTCAATGTAATAAATTGTTTATATACAACTTAAGCTATTTTAAAAAAAAAGTTATCCTCAGTTCTTTCCATTTCCCAGGCCTAAAATAGAAAATTAAAATAAAGTTTTGGGCAGGGGAGAAACCAACTTTGTGGAATTACATCATTGTTGGAAAAGAAAAATCACTTAGAAAATGCCTGATCACTTTAAGATACTACAATATCCAAATAAACAATTGGGTATATTTCAAAGGTAAGACTTTTTTTTTTTTCTGAACCTCAGAGAGTTCATCTAGTTTCTTTTTCTCTTTCCTTTACTTCATTACTGTCGTGGTTTAGCCCCAGTCAGCAACTAAGCATCACATAGCCGCTCGCTCACTCACTCTCCCCACCCCAGTGGGATGGGGGAGAGAAGCGGAAGAGCAAAAGCAAGAAAACTTGTGGGTTGAGATAAGAACAGTTTAAAAATAAAAAAAAAATAGTAATAATGGTTATGATAATAATGATTATGATAATAATAATATAATGAAAAGGAAAACAATGAGAAAGAGAAATGAAACCCAGGGGAAGAGAAAAAACCCCACAAGTGATGCAACCATTCGCCAACTAATGCTGCCAGTCCCTGAACTGCGATCGTTGCCTCCCCCAGCCAGCTCCCCATAGTTCATATACTGGGCATGATGTCATATGATATGGAATATCCCTTTGGCCGGTTTGGATCAGCTCTCTTGGCTGTGCACCCTCCCTTCGCAACTTCTTGTGCACCTGGCCAAGCAAGGGAAGCTGGAGAAGTCCTTGACTACTATAAGTACTACTTAGCAACAACTAAAATATCAGTGTGTTATCAACATTATTTTCATACTAAATCCAAAACACAGCACTATACCAGCTACAGTGAAAAAAATTAACTCTATCTCAGCTAAAACCATGACAATTACCTTTCTCAGCTGGTGGCAAATATCTTAATTTCTTGACTTTGTCCTGGATCAGCAGCAAAAACTACAGTGGTGCTACAAGACAGGTTGTCTTGTCCTAAAACTCTTTCAAACCTTGCTGGTAGAACAAATACTAGGAAACTTGGAGAAGGCTTCTTTTCCAGATAAAAATTTTATGGTGGGGCCCCTTAAGACCCACAACCTATCTCCTTCTAACATGGATTCATCCAGTAATTTGTACATTAAAAAAAAAAAAAAAAAAAAAAGAGTTATAGTAGAATGTAGTATATTAGAAGTACATAATTTAAAAATAAATTTTAGGATCATCACATCTATAAGATATCAAGTCTGATTGTTGATTTCCTACCTGTTAGGGCATGCCTTCTCATGTGCTGCTATATACCCATTTGCTTAAATGATCCTAGTTTCCTCATATCCTAACCCAGTAGGAGCTCTTAGAAATACACATTTTCTGACCTGTGCCTGAGGTCATAACCTCTGACCTTTTAATTTTCCAGTTTCCACATAATTAATTGTTGGTTACTTCAAACAAAAGTAGAAGGTTGGTGGAGAAAGTGGAAAAATGAAACAAGAAGGATTTGGAAAGCTCATGGTTCCAGTGCAACCCCTTGGATAAAAGCATATTTTTTTTTTATTTTGCCTAATTTGTTTCTAGTTGCAGCACTAAGGTCAGAATAAGCCAAGAGAATGAATGGAATAAACGTCCTGATGGGCTGCCCGAAGCTGCCTGGTGTTACGGATCAGCGTAAAACCAGCTCTCTTTCCTCTGCCTGGGCCGATGTAACTCACTGGAGTGGCAAATTACATCAGACCTACAGCTGTAACCCGACATTATGATTAATTTGATCAGTAATTTCTCCTGTTTTTCATTTTAATCGGTGTGACTATTCTGCTGTGGCAGGTCTTTCAGATCTAATTAAGATAAATTTCAGAGTAAAAGACTTGGCAGAATTTTCGAGTCAAATCCGAGCGTCAAGTGTGAAGACCTGCAGCACCAGTCAATCAATTTCCAGTAAAGACGGCAGGCTGTAACTCAGCAATCAACCCATTAACACTTAAGCAAATTTCATAATCTCCAGGCCTGTGCTTAGTCACTCTCTCAAAACATTCTGGCTACCAATAAAAAAGAGAAAGTATTATTATTTCTTTAAACACCTGCTCGAAACTGCATCTGCTAAAACCACCAACAGAATCCACAAGTGGACACTCTGATAGATTTCAGCAATATTGTTGAAAAAGGTTTAATTTTAAACTTTAAAATATAGTCTGGAGTGGATTTTTTTCTTTCTTTTTTTTTCTTTTAAGGCAGTACCTAGAAGCTGAGCAACCTCTTTTAGGTGCTTATTTGTACAAGCAGCCTTGAATGATATAATATCAGGGCTATACCACTTACAGAATATTGCTCCTCAATCAGATTCAACAAGTCCACTAGATTCTCTGTGTTCACTTGGTCCACTTGCTTCCAAGCAGAAAAATGTTTTTTTTCACAGAACTAGAAACCTGTGATTACTTGCATTTTTTTTTCTTTTTTTTCTTTTGCTTTATTACAAAGAGGTGACAGGTATGAAAAATACAGGAAAATAAAATAATGCTTCGGCATATGCTCTACTTTCCTGAAAACTGGAAATATGAGTGAAAAGAGAAATTAAGATAAATGAATGCTAGCAAAACAGATCCACTGGATTTAAAAGAGTATCTGAGGGGCTGCGCTGATTTTGTCTGTCCCTAAGATCCCCAAGAGACCTTCTCTCTGCCTAGAGAGGCTTTGGAAATAGCAGACCTTATGGGATATGGATCCTTTCCCAAATTTGTCCTGGGAGGATATTATTTATTTATTTCCCCATTTATTAAATATTTCGGTTGCTTTAGGGAGTTTTTTAAATGCTCCCATTTCAGAAGCCAGAGCTTGCTGGGCAAACAGCTCCACTTTCCTCTCCTTCAGAGAATTCTCCAGCAAATGGTTTCCTATATTAGCCTCAGCTTCTGCCCCTTGGGTGCTAATAATGCCAGTTGTTTTGCTCAAAGATTAACTTCCTTTGCTTTAAATGTGAGTCAGACAGCAGTACTCCTTGTGCTTCTGAAAATAGCAACACCTGCAGAGTATATTTGGATGGACCAGGCAGACAGTGCTCCAACTGAGGTTTCCTCAGGGAATGACGAGACTTGCTTATAAAGTCTCTTTGAGAACCCTTAAATATCTCTTTGCTCTGTTTAAATGCAGTATTCAACAGCTTTACAGTGTGAAGTCCCAATGCCTCAAAGACCCAAAAAAAGCAGTGAGCTTCTGGGAGAAGGAAGACAGCTGAGGAGAAGATCTGAAACCCTACTCAATCTTGTGGACGGATGCAGTCTTACACATAACTGAAACTAGCCTGTCTGTGGAAATGACACCCATGCATCTCCAGGTAGACACGAAGACTAGGAGCCCTCAAACAAGCTAGCTGTGCCAGGAAACCGGCTTGCCTGTCTCCGCACTGTGCACCGCGGCCACGGAGCATGGTACAGCACAGTGCAGTGACACCTGAGTGTCCAGCTAGGACAAACTGCCATGTTGCCATATCGGAGTGGCCTAGCTAGTGGCAGACCCAGAGGGAATGAGGGGGATCATGGAAGTGCCCAGAAGAGATGAGAGTGGAAGAAAGGAGGTCCTGGATGCATGAAACTCAAAGCCAACAATTTCTCAAGCACGGCTGAAGTTTGTGAACAGTAGTGTCTGTGTGGTTCACAGAACTACTGCAGTGGCGAAAGGAAGAGCATAAAAACAAAAGGAGGGGGCCAGAATCACAACAGGGTTTGCAATGGGTAATAAGCATGTGTGTGGTACATCAGTATGACTATGACTTTCTAGCTAGTGGAAATTTTTACACAAGTACTTGCCTCTTCCACTCATGAAATCCCTTTTATCAACCCCCAAAAAACATTAAAATACTCTAAAAATACTCAGAAATCCAAAACTGTCAGTACAACAGATGTTTAAATCTTTCTGGACCTGTTTGAATTGAGCAGGGGTTGAAATATGCAAAACATTCTCAACAGTTCACCAAACTCAACTCAATTTAGCTGACTGCAGGGGAGTTTCCATGCTATTAGTTTAGAGCTGAGACCTAGGTCTTGCCAGTACCTCCTGGAAATCCACTTATGATCAGCACTTCAACAGGCTCGCTCTAAGCAGGTGGTGGGCATAAGCCCTCCTGAATAAACATCCACTGTACATGTCTGTATCACCTGTTGCCTTGTGATGTGTAACTTCTCACTCCCTATAGATATCAAAAATCAGGAAATTTTGGAAGGTGGATTCAAAGCACTGCATTTGCTCACCATTTATAAAATATTTGTTTGTCAAACTGATTACCAAGTAACTTGGGAACAGATTCAGACACTCATACATTGCACAGTATCGTATGCAGGAAGAAGGCTAGATAATTTCAGCAAAACAAGAAAAACCCTCAGTGGTATTACTGGTGTCATAATCTTGGTCAAGTTTCCTTGATCTCAGGATTCAATAAGCATGAGAAAAACACAGCAGGTCTTAGATGTGAACACAGACTTAAAGACAGCCCATAACCATAGTCCTTGCAAACTTATCCCAGCTGCCTTCCTCAAACCAACAGACTTGGTTGTTTCTTCTGTATCTTAAATATATGTAAATTTAAGTGTCACTAAACTAAATTTAAGTGTCACTAAATTTAAGTGTCACTAAACACCAAGATTTCTATAAAGTAGATTTTTTCCTTAATGAGAAGCTAACCAGTGACTGAGGTTGGGGAGAAGGGAAGGGGTCGTTTGGTTTTTGTGACTGTTGGAACCTCAGGTATCTGTGTACACATCCTCCCTCATTTACAGCTGAGTGTTTCAGCCTTTCTGCTTTTCTTTCCCCCTTTGTTATAAAAGTGTTGAGGTTCCAAATACATTATTTAAGATTAGTATGAAAATTTAATCTGAAGGAGGTTCTGGTTT
The DNA here is from genome assembly GCA_013389905.1 of Sula dactylatra. Classification (NCBI taxonomy): domain Eukaryota; kingdom Metazoa; phylum Chordata; class Aves; order Suliformes; family Sulidae; genus Sula; species Sula dactylatra. The sequence goes on along the minus strand of WEKW01029291.1, from coordinate 169,057 downwards.
TGCTATCCCAGAGTTTGCTATTACTTGGAAGATTTTTCTGCTGTTGTCATCTCCTCACTTCCCTTCTTCCTTCCTTTTATTATTATTTCTTTCTCACTCACCATCTTCCGTCAGCTCCAGTTATTGTAGGTAGGCTTCTATGACAACAAGGTGCTTTAGGAAAGAGTTCTGAAAACGGTCAGAATAATTTTACAGTGGGGCAATCCCTGGGGGATTTCCTGTTTGTCTGTTTCTATTCACACACGAACAGAGCAGTAGAAATCATCGGGAATTCTTCTATTCCTATAGTGCAGTTCTCCCTTTGTAGATATGTCTGTGGGTACGTTCATCTTATCCATACCACTAAAACATAGAGTGAGTGTCAGCACCAGAAGATAACCCCCATTTGGAGCCAGTTAAATATATGTTGCTGATACAAAGTGCCTTTTCCTGGTAGTCAAGCAGAATAATTGGCTACTTAGTACTTGGCTCATCTGATTTTATACAGCATATAATCAAGATCTTATGGCTCCAGAAATAGAATTGAATGGAAACTCAGTAAGAAGTGCTAACTATGCTTTGAAGTTGCAACATGCTGACCATTCAAGAACCCATATAGTTCACCATGTAATAACATTAAACATTCACAGGAGAAGCGTATTTGGAGAAGTGTATTTTCCCAGAAGTAAAGGTTTCCAAGTCCCCAGTTTACAACACGAGCTAGGTTGTCTTTCACCTCTGGATTCCTTTGTCTCAATCAATTGACAAAATGAAAATAAAAAATTAGACTACAATTAACTTTATGAGGAATTTCATCATTTTAAAATGAAGGGATGAAAGTCTTCCATCATCTGCCTGACTCACCATCTCCTGAAATACAGAGCTGCTTTGGAAAATTCTCCTCTGGTTTGTTGTCTTTTGCAAATCAGCAATGACTCTGGTTCTGCAGTGTTTTGCTTTTACCAGTGTAAATCCGGAGCATCATCACTTATGTCAACACAGAATCCAGGCCCTGGAACCTAAAGTGAGGTTTCTCATCTTTCTACAAATCATTAAAAGACTTCCTAAAAATAATAGTTTTGTAACTACAGTCCAGCCCACTGAACTGAGTAAAGAATAGTGATAAAATTAGAGCAGAGTATGACCGAACAATCTGACAAGAATCGTTCTGAGACTTTTAGCTGGTGTACACTGCACTGGTATTATTAATTTCTGATCAGCCACCAAAAGTACCTCACCCAGGTATACCTAAGCAAGTCACTTTCATTTAATTTGCGTTCTGAAGGACATGACAGCATCTGTACATTTTGAGATGTAATTGCTGTTATCCTTCAGAGTTTTTTGAAACAAACACAATCATCCTCCTGAATTACTGACTTCCTATGACAATTTTTTGAGGTTGCATTGTTCTAAACTAATATCTTTCAGACAGATCCTGAATAATGTAAGAGGATAAAGCCCACATGAAAAAATCAAGAATTCAGAAATGAAATTTAAGCTGTCAAACTTTAACTTAGTTGATCTTTATTCCCTTAATATTCTTCAAACAAAACCCATTTCTTTCTAGTTCATAAAGAACGTTACCTTAGAGGCCATAATATCTCTGAATTTTGTTCTAGGTCGATTTTTAAGTTAAAGCATTAGACATTAAAAAAATCCACATTCTAAGCAGCTATTATGAACTGGATATATGAACTGCTGCCAAATGTGTGCTCCCTTCTTTTTTTTTTTTTTTTCCATGTTTGTGCAGAAGAAAACAATTTCAGATACAGTCCTCAAGCTAGATGTATGGGAGCAAAAGAGCTTTTCTCTGCAGGCTTTAGAATGGAAAGACAAATTTCATGGGGGACATCTCACCACTGCTCTGCTTTAGAAAAGTACACGAACACATCTTTCAACCATATATAAAGTGCAATAGCAGTTCCTTTGGAAATATTTCTGAGTGTCATTTGTTTGCATATTAAAGAGTCTCACTATTCTCAGCAATATGACAGAGCACGTTTCAACCTCTTAAGCATTTCTTAGGGAAGCTTGAGAAGTATTACGCTTGCTGTGGAAATGCTGTAGAAATTGCTAGAAGGCCAAACTAATGGCCCTACACACGTCACTAAGGTAAGGCCTGAAGTACTGTGCCGAATTCCGGCTTCTCTTCTGGATGTCAGCACATGGCGTATTTGTATCTGTGAACAAACTTTAGGATTTCATCGCTATCTAAATGGCGAGGATGAGAGAGGGAAGAACATTAAAAATATTTATCCCCCAAATTATTAGTAACTCTTTAATGCTGAGCCACAGCTGACAGCTAATGACTTGAATTTCTTGACTGTTCTGAAAATGTCCCAGTCACGCAGCTGGCTTAACGGTACTGGCTGCGCTCAGCCCAGTGGAAATGCTAGACCTCTTGTGCTGGTGTCTTTCATTAACCCTAATCCCAGTTCCTAAAAGGTTTAGGGGACAGCGTTTGAACTAAAACCACCTCAGAGTACTTGGTTCCCTCCTTCCGCTCCTGTTGAGTCTGCCACATTCAGAGTGCCCTCAGAAGGGTAGTTGTGAGGATATGCATGCTAAACAGTGATGTGCCAAGGTATCTCCATGAAGACATTGACATTGGCACCTCCCATGTAAGGAATTATTGGGTTTACTTACTTTCATTGTACTTCTGCAAGTGAGATGTGACCCTGGAGAGCTAACAGTAGAAAGTGCTTCTACTGGCCTGTAGCCATAGGTCTCAGATGAGACTGCAAGTACTCAGATTCAGTTGAGATTTAGACTGGGACCAGAGGCTATATGAGAGTTAAGACTTCAGATTCAGTGTTAGTAAAACCCTCCTGAGGTATGTTCACTGAGATAATCCCACTTCCTCCCTACCCCAACTATAATTTATGTGTGCATTTGTTTGTTTGGAAAACTGAGTGCCTTTTGAAGCAAAATATTTAGCAGGCAGTTTTAGCAACATATAGCGTATACAGTTAGTGTGCATATATTACAGCTGCACCAAGACAATAAAATGTGACAGAAGCTCCTCTGGAAATATTCCTGTCTCTTTTTGTCAATAATCTGCATACTAAAGAGTCCCAAAGCACTCACTAGCATGATAGACTTAGCATTAAGTGGTGCTTAAGTAGCCCCTAAGACAATACACAGAAGAAGCTCTAGAAATATTATGCCCTACTATAACAAAAAGCTCAGGAAGCAAGGACACATCTCTTGTGGACTTTTAAGTCTATTATCTAAACCATTAAAAAATCAGATTTGATGCAATTTAGTTGAAGCTCAGATTAATGCAGGTTTAACTGGCCACATGGCAAACACAGCTTCTTATAAACCAATTCCCTTAATTGTTTGAAAAAGGATTTTTTAATTATTAAGCTAATGCAGTTTAATTTTTGCAGGAAATGGAGCTGAATCCATCAGTGTGGATAAAGCCTTTAAAGTGGTGTCTCAAAATTTGGAGAATAAAGTGAATAGAGACTTTGCTGGTTTCTAAGTGCAATTCCACTGCCCAGTGAAAGAGAGCCTGCTCACTTCACAGACTATCCTTGTGATTATTTAGAATCATACCTGTGGATACAGTCAAAGCTGTTCTTGCAGGACGTGAATATAGCATGACACATGCAGTGCGAGAACACCCAACTATAAGAAATTAGGACATTTGCATCAGACCTCTCCTGTTTCTGCCCAGAGATTCCAAGACAGGCAGAGTCCAGCATCAGTGCGGGTACCATAGCTATTGGTCTATTAAAATACACCCGTGTCATTGGAGTGAGCATCTAGGAAAGGCATTAACTGACATTCTTATCTTTGGAGTCTATACTGAGACTCTTAATAGAAGTATTTGATTCTTAGCAGGATAAACGTTAGGACTGTGATTTCAAGAGGAAGGATAACCCATTCATCCCCTGCACATATCCACCAGAAGAAGCTCTATTTCTTTTACGGACAGTGAGGATCATCTGCTAACAAACAGCTACTCTGCTGTCCTTGTGAGTTACCATAAAGGGTTACTACTGGTCAAATGCCATTTGTGAAGGTCACATGCTGAATCCATGGAAAAAATTACATAGTTTTCTATAGGTTTTATCATACGGACCTTAAGAGCAAAAGATGTTTACTCTTCAGAAAGGAGCAGACTTGGACCATCATTGGTTGTGCTTTTCTGGCTTATCAGGCCTTTTAGCTGTTCTAAGCTGCATGCTTGTAAGGATTAATTAATACAAGGTGGAATTTCTTAGCCTGTATGGTCAGAAGATGTAACCTTCTCTTGATTTCCCCTTGCAGTGGGAGAGTATGCCCTTTCTGTTGTTAGACTGTTGTACTTAGATTTGTACATTTGTACTTAGCATCCTACCTGCAATGGATTTGGTGAAGTAAGAGGAGATGGAAGGCCATGTCCTGGTGACTGGCTGGGTTTATGAGGGGAGCTGGAGGACTGTGGGACCGGAGGTGGTTGGCTCTGGCTCTGGGACTGTGATTGGTTCTGCTGCAGTGGCGCTGACAGCTGTGACTGTGGCTGCTGGGTCTGCTGGGGTGGCTGTGGAGTCTGCGTCTGCTGACCTTGCTGTTGCTGCTGGCTTTGCTGCTGCTGTTGCTGCTGCTGACCTTGCTGCTGCTGCTGCTGCTGATGCTGGAGCTGCTGAAGATGCTGAAGCTGTTGAAGCTGGGAGTTCAGGGATGAGGTAGCTGTGAATTGAAGAGAGGGAAGGGAGTTATGTAGGTTTCAGTAATACCTACTGTGTTAAAGATATTCTGGATTAAATTCTGGTTCTGTTACATTGTGAGGCATGCTGCCCACTGAGGTCAGCTGGCCTCAGGCTGCAGGTTGTGGCAAGAAATTAATGAACACATTCCCATCAATAATAGCCTATGGTTCTGCCAGTGCAGTTCTATGGTAAGAGTTGGACTTTACTGGAGGCAATGAAAGCAAAGCTTCAGAAGGACTATGGCTCTGCACACAGGATGGGCATCAGAGCTGATCAGCAGTCTTTGTTCATACAAGCTTACCTGTGAAACCAATGGGAATTTTGCCTGCCTAGAGAAGAGGCCAACAAGATGTCACTGTACATGCCACAGCAAGAACTTATAACATGAACTGGCACTGTTATACAGAGGAGGAGAAAAACATAGCTGTAAAATAAAGAATGCTCTGAAAAGACCTTTGTCACATCTTTATATAGCAGGTGTCAGGAAATAAAACATTCAGCTGTGAAATTTCTTGTGCAATGCATAAGTAGAAAAAAACACCCAATATAATGTGTGTGTCTCTGAAATTAGAACTGGTCCTTATCACTTACGTCTAAACCCCACAAAATTCCTCTTGTGAAATAGGGTGGGTGCTCTGTGCACTTGCACTGCTCACTTACTCCTGGTAGTAAAAGTCTGTCATGTTTTGCTAGCACGTGCTCCAAACATGAGACTTGGAAACTGGTGGCTCACATCAGCCTGCTGGCACAGAGGAGCAAACTTTATCTCCCAGAGACACTTTCAAATTGACTAGGGCATTCATTAAATTCAGGAAGGCAAGAAGTGTGCCACAGGGATGTCACTAAAGAAGAACAGCTTGAAGCAGCAGCCAGAATATCACAGGAGCCTGATGCTTTCTAGGGTTATGCCCTGAATAAGTCATCTGGGTCTCTGGCCTTACCTACACTAACCAACATCTTAGGGTTTGTGTTAGATGGCTATGAGAAACCAAGAGGAACAGCTTACAAGATCATTGCACTACTTTGCCCTCTGTACTGCTTTGCCAACACCATTCTGTATTATAATTTCCATCGGCAGAAGCCAAAGTAAACTGGGTGTGAATCAAATTTGTTATTTCTAAAATGGTATTCAGATTTCATGGCCAGAAACTCTGTTCATCAAGTTATTTGTGGATTGGCAGATAAAGCCAAGTCATCTCCACTTTCTTTTCATGTCGACATCCTTATTTCATCTTTCCAGATGTCTATGCCCTGGGGACGAACCTGAGGCCTTGGTACGACTTATGAAATCAATGAGACATAACTTGGAATAAGCAACAGAAAAAAGAAAAAGGAGAAAGATGGGGCAGAATGGGTAAGCCGGAAAAGGCTGTATGAATGAAAAGTAAAAGGCTTGGTAGGAAGAGCTGTTGGTCATCCGTTCCTATATTCATAGCTGCTCCAAATTTTCTTTCTCTAGTGGTGGGAATCAAACTACAAATATGCCTTTACAAGAATTATAGTCATGTGTATGTGACTTCAACAAAGAGCCTGAATAATGCAGAGAAGGAGGACTGGTAACACCAATATATTTCCATTAGGAAAGTTTCTGATGGAAGTTTTGTGTTTCAACATAAAAATAGAGTGACCATCAGATTAAAAACACGTGTGGTATCTCATGCACAAGAAATCAGCCTGGAGAAGTAAGGGTACATTCCCCTCAATTCCATGATCAGAACTTATACCTAAATGCCCCAAAGCCAAGACAGTGGTAAGTGGAAATATAATCTAAGGCATATGAGAACAAAGAATGGAGAAAGGGTGTACACAAGAAAGCAACTGCATAGACAAATATTAACCATAGCGTGAAGCACCTAGGCTGGCAATTAATACCATTCTCTAGTTCTATCTGTAGGTATTTACACAGAGGTGGAAAGACCCTTTCCATGCCTATGAGGAAAAAACTAATTTAGACCAGCTCTATCTTGTGTAGGCCATTTCCTCACCTGCGACAGCTTAGCAGTTCGGATAAACCATTGATAACCAGAACCAAGATTTCAAACACAACACGCCCTTATTTCAAACACAACATGCCCTTACTGCTTCCACTGACTCTAATACAGAAATGAATGCAATGACACTCCACAGAAGCATAACTTGTAATACACATGACTCATAGAGAAGAACAAGGGGTCGTTTCATATCCTGTGTGTGAAACTGGACAGGATGAGACAAAACTTTCTCTACAGCAAACTACATATAGTGGGGGTTTTTTTGTACTGCAATGGTCCCCAAATCCTTTAGCTCCCACAGGGCACTCTTGAAGGCCATAGCTTAGAACAATGGATTTGTCAGAATGCCATATGTTGTATGTGGTGCATAGTCATGTAGCAGGGAACAGGCAAAAGCATTCGAGGTGGAGGGAAAGCCATCTGCTGAAACATTTTTTGAGCACAGAATGTGTTTGGCTCCTTGAGGTATGCCTGCCAGCTAGAATTTGGAAAATATGGCCCAAAATTAAAAGAATGCTGGAAGTATCAATCTGAGATAACATGAGGAAACATAGGACAGAGACATCACTGTGGTTCTGATAATGTAACAGTGCAAAAACAGGGCAGTGCTGAAGTTTTGCCAACGATCTTATGATTGAACTTATGGTATGCAAAAAATATCTGTTGATATAATATTAAAGTTAAAAGCATCACTGCATGGACTTCCTAAAATGGCGACATATAAGACCTGAGTGTAAAACAAATGGAGGGTTGACTACACTACATTGCAAAAAGTTTATTATTTTGTGTATTTGCATGTAGCTCAGAGCAATCAGAAGACTTATATTTAATAATTATTAGTATTAGTGTTCACCACAGAGCATACAATTTCCTTTCAGGATGCTTTCATTGAAATGTTGCCGAACAGTGATAAAAGTAGGCTTGCAAAATTACAGACTCTTAAGCACAGATACAGATCTACAGAAATACTACTGATGTGTTTGTTTACCATTGGACAAAAATCCACACTTATTGAAATGTGGTTTTACTAAATTTATGAATCTGCTTAAGAAAGAAAGATTATATTGTTGCACATGTTGGCATTTACTTGCTAGAATGGTCATCCTAATGGTGTAGGCCTCAGTTTCATTGACGAGTCTTGGCTTTAATCAGCTGTTGAATTACATTCTTAAAAATAAAGTCTTCATTAAACTTCTGTTCTCCACAAGACCAATACTCTGTTTAATGGACAATTTGATTTGCACATTCTTTCTTCTGCCAATACATAAAACAAGGGACAGAATCCAGAGGGAAGAAAAAGGGGAAAAAATGCCTCAAGAGCTTTTTTTTTTAATGTAAAATTGTGCAGGTTCAGGTCCTACTGAGCTGCTAATATAGCTGATGTTGAATGGCCATCTCCAACATACTTCTGTGCGTTGACAATGTGAGCAGGTGCAATCACTCAGGCACTGACTTTCTGATGAACAAAGAGGGTCTGAAGCTGACTTGGAAAACATCAAGTTAGTAAATTCTGTGGGCATGCCCAGCACTCTCAGATGATGGCTTGATATGGAGATTTTTTCATTCCCCATCTAGGAGTAGAAAAGTTTGCATTCAGCACTGCTCAATACTTGAATGTTGGCCGATGCAGCAATACCAGTATCTCTGCTGTTCACTTTTGCGCTGGAAGTGCACTCATTCTTTCTGGGGTGGAATGTGGTCCCTCAGGGAAAATTTTGTTGATGGAGAAAAGTTACTTCATGGAGAAGTTTCCAAGTTCATTGCCAGCAACTGCACAAAATTATTCAAATAATCTTGTCTTTTCATATAATTCCTTTAAAAAACCTCTCCAAAGCCTGCTATCATGCTGGGCTATAAATTGCATTGAAGTGGCTTAGTGAGGTATGGTTGTTTAACATGCTGTTGCTAAATAAACAGACAAGGAAATGGAAGAAGGACTGTTAGATTGGACAAGGCTTCCCCAAAGCCACACAGTAGGTGTACTGTAAATGTGGATTTACGGCTCCGGATCATGCCTGCAGACCAGTGTTCATGCTGCCTGATTGCACTGCCTCTCACAATGTGTGTACTATCCACAGCAGGGGTTGTGTCATATTATTGTCTGTAATCAAATCCAATCCAACTCCCAGAGCTTGCTTGCATACCTCATCCATTATAAATCGTATACCTGTCTAGCATTTGTCACTTTCTGCAGAGCTTGGAGCCTGATGGAATTTCAGGTGGTACAACAGTGCTATGTCTGCATGTATAAAAGATAACATGCACTGCCTACCTCACAGGAATCTTTTTATGACTTAGTGGCTAACAGCTGGGTAAAACTTTGACATATTTAAGTGAGAAATGCCTACTTTCCCTCAGAATTGCATTCAAGAATTAAAAAAGCTTGTAAAAAATTGCAAAAAATTCTTTCTATGGTTAAAAAAGACAACATAAAGTACATCATTTTAAAAGGGAGATAATTAACTAAGAAATGCATGCAAGCTGTGAAAAACTCTGAGGAAAATCCACAAACTCTGTGTGACATTCCAACTTCCCTCATACAACAAAAATACATGTTGAATATATACCAGGTATTCAAGAAGCTGATAAGAAGAACTTATACCTACAAGGAAACAATGGCATGAGGGGTTTTCAAACTTAAGTTTTAACTGTAATTTCTTGGTTGCTGCAGTGCCATGGCAGACTTCCCAAGGGATCGCCCTATGTTTTATGATCCTACTTTAAGCAGACTATGCTTAGCCACAGGATCGAATAATTTATATTAGAATAAGAGATATGTAGTTAAGTGGTGCAAATGGATGGTCAAGAGGCAGCTTAATCAAACTTCCTGATCTCCCAGGTCACGTACTTCTATACTTGTCACAGACCTCAGACTACTTTAAGGACTTAGAGAAAGTTATGATCTAAGGAACACACTCCTTGACTTCCTTTGGGGAATACCTTGGGCACAATGCTGCCATGCATTTACAATATTTACATAAAATGTTGTCTTTTCCTGTTTTCCTTGTGTCTTCTTTTCCTCTGCTGGTTACCTACACAGGAAACTGAAATGAAACTAAAATGCCCCTCCGTCAAGTAGAGTAGTGCAATGGGAAAAATTCACCTCTGATGCAACCATGCTGAAAGCACCAGTCTGATCCATGAGAGGGAGAATGAGTGAATCATTTTCTTAGTGGGAAAACTGAAAAGGCTGTCTTCAAAACCCAATCCTGGTTGTATTCACTCAAAGTAGTATCAACTACCTGCTGCCTCTGACTAACATATTACTGCATAAGTACGGGAATGGCTTTGGTTATATTTTAAATAAAAATATAACTTTGAAAGTTTAATCACATTTCTCCAAAAAGCAAGGAACATACATAAGCCCACAAATGTTTATATAAAGAAAACAATGTAAAAATTATAAGTCTTTTTTCACCTCTCATTCACAATATACACTCAGATTCTTAAGACCTCTACAGCACTTGGCAGAAGATCAAATTAATGTTCAGGGATTCAATTTGTATCTAGAATCTGCTCTTGTGTTTAAGCTTCACATAATGTCTGATTCATTTTATTAATGTTTTGTGCATGTTTGTTTCTGTGTAAAGAGGAAGAAGGGATAGGAGGAATAAGACACAATTTTAGCCTACAAACTATTGTGCTGCTCTATCCTCTAGCCTCCTATTTACATAATTGCATAGATGTTCTTCAGTGCCTTGATACAATGAACTAAAAAGGAGAAAATCATACATTAAACCTTTTCCTATTTGACCGAGCACAGAACTTGGCTCTTGCCATTTCAAGGGCCTAATGCCTTTTTCCACTTCCCCAGTAATGGAGAATGGATGTGCATTGCCTTAAACTGAAAAGTGTAACTAACTTAAGCATCTGGGCTTGCGTTTGAACTGACATGGCCTGCTTTTTTTTCCACCCTGTTGTTTCTCTTCTAATGAGGTATATGCCTTTCTTTTCTTTGAAACAGATTTCTAAAGATTGAACGCACACGCTGAGCAGTCTAATGCAAGCCTGTGTTTACACTCTCTCCCTCCTGGGTAATGAGGGATAGGTTAGCCAAATACCCAACGTGTTTTTGAATGTGCTTGAATTTTCCTTTTAAGAGCAAAATGTGAGTTATTTTAAATATGTTAGCATCCTCCTTGTGGAAAAAAAGGAAGGGTTGGGCTTGTGGCTGAAGAGGTTAGTAATGGGATACAGAGCACATTATTTCTAAATCACTGGTTCAAATCCAGTCTAGGTCAAGACAGGGAACAAAAGTCATTGCACTTTAATGGTGCTTTTGAGTGTTTTCTACCTTATAGAAGATGTATTAGATGTATAGAAGATGTATGCACACACAGATACCCACAGAGAGCCTGCACTGGAGACAGTCTGCCACAGAGTAAAGGTAATAAATTGATGGTCTCCCAATACCTATTAGGAAGATCATAAAGACTACGGCCTTGAATGGCATCAATTGACATCTTTATTTGCACTTTCAGCACAGAGGCTAAGGATAGAAAGAGTAAGGAGACCAAGTCATCTTCTCCTTCCTAAAGGTGATCCCTCAAGGTTACGGCTGCAGAACACAGATGGGATTATGGGAAGAAACTTGCATTGCCAATGCTCCTCTGCACCAATTCTGCAGATAAACAGAGGGCTTCACTTTCTACTGTTGTCAAATCCAGCATCTTTCATGAGCACTAAATTCACTTTAAAGAATATAGGCAATAAAAAGGAAGTATTAAGAAGAAAACTGTCATAATTTATATGGTGCCTGTGGTGTCTCCACATTTTGATGAATACTGGAACTTCCCTGAAAAATGATCCACTGCATTAAATAAATCTGACATTTTTTTTCCTTACCAAACCTCAAAATGTACAATAATCCACTAAAATCTTCAGAAAAAAAAAAAAGAAGAAAGAGTTGTTGTTCTAAGTAGAGAGCTTGACTAAGTATCAGGGCAAGTATATTTGGAATAATTCCCATTCTAAGATAATCTAGGGGCTATTTTCCTCTAGTTTATGACAATACTCTGTGAGTAAAGTTCCCTGAGTGTATTGTAAAAATTGCATTAACCTATTTAAAATGCCCAAAGGCAAGAACAAGCTAGAGAAATTAGACTTTAATAAGCCATTTGCTTCCTCAGCTCAAATGGGACCTTAGGCCTCATATTGTACAGATGGCTGAAACATTAACTGGAGTCAGGGTATCATCGTGACACAGGGGATCAATCAGGGAGTCATCTTGGGACTCTGATGCAAAGACAGGCAATTAAAAACCCACCATAACATAGTCTGAGGGCAATGTAAGTGTTTGAATGCTAAAGGCTGGGTGTCAAGCAAGCAACATCTAGATCTGGTAAACTCCTAATTTTACCAGGCTGAGGGTTTTTTTTTTTTTTTTTTTTTCCCCTTTTTTTTTTTTTCTGTGAAAACATGACTCCCTCAGAGATCAGGGGCAAGTGTCTTAACATCAAGTTCTTACACCAGATAAAAGCAGTTTTCTAGTTACAGGGAGCAGGACTGGTCCCAGATTGTCTGAGAACAGAATAGCATTGGAATGGAAAATCGAACTGAGTGGCATGGTATTCCTACAGATTGGATTTCCAGACCATATTGAGGCCATAAGAACGTTCCTAAGGACCAGAATTTAAGATAACCTCCCATTTCTTGGGCAAAAAATCTGCAGGACTCCTCTGAAAGAAACTAATTGACAGAGAAAAAAATGATCATCTAAAGGCCAACAGAGCCCAATATAAGATTTCACAGCCGAAGGGATGTGACAGGGAACAGACAAATGACACAAAGAAATTAAGTTTGAAACAACAGTCTGCTGACTCAGAGAACAATGACCATGACTCATAATGGACATCAGACAAAGGCTGGGCACTCTCTGCACACAAAACCTTTAATAACAGGAACTGCAGCTTATTTTTTTCCCTCCTTGTCTCTTTCAAATGCTCCAATATTGATGGGAACCATAATTTCCATGGCACTTATGCAAACACTATGTGTTTGAAGTGCCTCAAACTAACAATGCTTGTAGAAAAAGCAGCGCAACAACATACGGTCCCAGGAGCTTTGGAAGAGATCATGCAGAATCCTGTCCTGCAGTTCAGAGAGCCACAGGTCTCCAGTCCACTGGGTGCCCTGCCATTTCTGCTGGCAAGGTGGCTATGTGAGACTTTGGGGCAAAGTCTTGTCAAGAGGAACTGGTTGAACTGCCTGGTGGCTTCAAAGGGTGATTTTGCATTCTTTCAGATAATAGATCTGCAGTCGCGTCTTCTATAATTGTTTATGGCAAATGGATCTTCCGACAAAGAAATATTTATCCAGATATAACTTCAGCAATGCTTCTTTGAAGATCAGGAATTATTAGAAGTCTCTTCAAAGAGTCTTTGAAGTGAGTCATGTTTCCCTAACTAAAAGTGAAGTTACTGTAAGTGAAAGGTACTGGGTTTTTTGTGCAAGTGTGTGTTTGGGGTTTTTTTTAAACAATACAATCAAATAGTGGATCAAAGTGTTTGTGGTTTAAAGGTTGGCCTTGATCCTGAGCTTGTGGAAGTGTCCTGAGAATGACAAAGGACAATGTCACTTTCCCCCAGCCTCAACCGAGGGAAGAGCAGAGGGTACCATGCCCACTAGGTGACTTGGTATGACTGGTTGCTTTCATCTCTCAGACTCTCATTATAGCTGTGTTTCTATCATTTTCCACTTCCAGTCTATTCTGAAAGCTGGGAGACCTGAGACAGCTCTGTTTTCTAACGAGAACTCCAAGATTCAAGCAGCTGCAAATTCTGTTACCAGTGTCCAAATTCCAGCTAGAGAAGTCAGCTGAACAGCAGTGAAAACAGGCCATGGAACGACTCAGAAAACAGCATTATGTACTCTATAAGGAGAAAGGGAAAAAATGCAGCCCAGCCCAGTCCTTTACAATCAATAAAACTACAACAGCAAGTATGAGAACCAGGCGCAAAAGCGTCAGTTCTACCTTGCTGCAAGGTGGTGCACACAAATGTTCTGCTGGAGCAGTGACTTAGGCTTCAACCTTGTTAACAAGAAGACCAGCCTGGCTAAACAGAGAACTTTGGCTGGAACTCAGAAAAAAAAATAGTTCACGATCTTTGGAAGAAGGGGCAGGCAACTCAGGAGGACTACAAAGTTGTGAGCTTATGCAGGGACAAGACTAGAAGGGCCAAAGCCCAAACAGAACTTAATCTGGCTACTGCTGTAAAAGACAAAAAAAGGAATGTTTCTATAAATACATTAGCAACAAAAGGAGGGCTAAGGAGAATCTCCATCCTTTACTGGATGCAGGGGTAAACACAGTGACAAAAGATGAGGAAAAGGCTGAGGTACTTAATGCGCCTTTGCCTAGGTCTTTAACAGTAAGAGCAGTTGTTCTCAGGGTACCCAGCCCCCTCAGCTGGAAGGCAGGGATGGGAGCAGAATGAAGCCCCCATAATCCAAGGGGAAATGGTTACTGACCTGCTACACCACTTAGGCACGCACAAGTCTGTGGGGCTGAATGAGATCCACCCAAGGGTACTGAGGGAGCTGGCAGAAGTGCCAGCTGTCCTGGATAACTGGGGAGGTCCCAGTTGACTGGAGGTTAGCAAACGTGACACTTATCTACAAGAAGGGCCTGAAGGAGAATCTGGGTAACAACAGGCCTCTCAGTCTAACCTCGGTGCTGGGGAAGGTTATGGAGCAGATCATCTTGAGTGCCATCAAGTGGCATGTACAGGGCAACCAAGTGATCAGGCCCAGTCAGCATGGGCTTATGAAAGGCAGGTCCTGCTTGACTGACCTTCTGCTATGACAAGGTGACCCGCTTAGTGGACAAGGGAAAGGCTGTGGATGTTGTTTACCTGGACTTTAGTAAAGCCTTTGACACAGTTTCCCACAGCATTCTCCTGGAGAAACTGGCCACTCAGGGCTGGGATGGGCGTACTCTTTGCTGTGTAAAAAACTGGCTGAATGGCCGGACCCAAAGAGTTGTGGTGAATGGAGTTAAATCCAGTTGGTGGCCCGTCACAAGTGGTGTTCCCCAGGGCTTAGTATTGGGGCCAGTTCTTGCTGATATCTTTATCAATGACCTGGATGAGGCGATCAAATGCAGCTTCAGTAAGTTTGCAGACACCACCAAGCTGGGTGGGAGTTTTGATCTGCCGGAGGATAAGAAGGCTTTACAGAGGGATCTGGGCAGGCTGGATCCATGGGCCGAGGCCAGCTGTATGAGGTTCAACAAGGCTGAGTGTCAGCTCCTGCACTTGGGTCACAACAACCCCATGCAACACTACAGGCTTGGGGAAGAGTGGCTGGAAAGCCCCCTGGCAGAGAAGACCCTGGGGATGTTGGTCAACAGCTGGCTGAATATGAGCCAGCTTGTGCCCAGGTGGCCAAGAAGGCCAACAGCATCCTGGCTTGTATCAGGAATAGTGTGGCCAGCAGGAGCAGGGCAGTGATCATGCCACTATACTTGGCACTGGTAAGGCCACACCTCGAATACTGTGTTTAGTTTTGGATCCCTGACTACAAGAAACACACTGAGGTGCTGGAGCGTGTGCGAAGAACGGCAACGAAGCTGGTGAAGCGTCTGGAGAACAAGTCCTATGAGGAGCGGCTGGGGGAACTGGGGCTGTTTAGCCTGGAGAAGAGGAGGCTGAGGGGAGACGTTATCACTCTCTGCAACTACCTGAAAGGATGTTGTAGCAAGGTGGGTGTTGGCCTCTTCTCTGAAGTAACAAGTGGTAGGATGAGAGGAAATGGCCTCAAGTTGCACCAAGGGAGGTTTAGATTGGATATTGGGAAAAATTTCTTCACAGAAAGGGTTATCAAGCATTGGAACGGGCTGCCAGGGAAGTGGTTGAGTCACCATGCCTGGAGGTATTTAAAAGACATGTTGGCATGGTGCTTAGGGACATGGTTTAGTGGTGGACTTGGCCATGTTACGTTTACAGTTAGACTCGATGATCTTAAAGGTCTTTTCCAACCTAAACAATTCTATGATTCTGTGATTCTAAAAACAGGCCCTGTTATCCTCAGTATAGCCTTGAACTGCTGTTTTTACCAAGCCATGAAAAATTAAAAATATTAGCAACAGGGTGAAAAAGGTGGGGAAGAGAACAAAACAAAACACGTGGCCTGCTCTTGCAAGGACTGTAATGCTTTCAGTCCCTATGCAACTCCCAGGAACTGAAAGCCATTCCTCACCAGCTGGGACACACATGCAGTACCGTGTTGAACATGGCATTCTTCATCAGTCATTGCAGAATAAAAATGGACTAAAAAACTTTCTCTAAGTGACTTGAGATATTGCTTAACAGCTGTGGTACAGGAGCAATCTTGAGCATAGGTCACTGGGTTGATGAGGAATTCTGTGCTAGGTGCTGTAACCTCAATATGTGAGCAGAAGATGGAGGTGTTCTTTCTTGAGATACAGAAGCAGTGCAGCGAGACTATGCAACTCCAGTTGTAGAAGATCTGGGAAGTGAACTCCAGTGTGGTAATCTGTCACACCACAAGCCATTCCTGAACGTATGTACCACTAGCAAGGTACTTCATGTTTGCCTGCTATTGACTCACAGTAGTTCTATTTTGCTGTCTTTAAGAATCTTCCATGAATTTTGTTATTTGCTGTGCATAGATAAGAACAGCTGTATTCAGTTGTGTGCATTTCAAAACATAACACAGTATTAGTAGCTGTTTTATTTTTGTAAGCTTTAAACTAACTCCAGGTCAGTTTAAGGCAATCTGCCTATATCCCTCTTTCTAGTTTGTTTATTTTACTTGCAAAGACATTAAAAATGAAGTTAAACAGTAGGTGAGCAGCAGTTCTGGACTCTGCGGCTGGTCATCTGCTGCTGATGGACTGACTGCTCATTTTAATTTGCAGTAAAATGAGGGAAGCTGAATATCAGATTCCCCTCCTGTCCCTGTAGCTCATCAGCCAAACATGTTGCTGCTTCAGGTGCTAATCCTAGCTCGGCTGTGCTTGGCGTCTATCACCTTCGCACAGCAACAGTGAATTAGCTGCTCGTTGAGTACTCATGTGCCTCCACCTACCTATATTTCCTGCTCACTGTTGAAATAAACAACCTGGTTATTCACATAGATAAACTGCTCATCAGTAGAAAATTGGGGTGGGAGACTTAGGGAGAAGATTTTATAGGCACTTCTCATTCATGGGCTGTAAAGTCAGTCACACTTCTGTGTTAGGATGAAGCTCCATTCACGGCTGAACAGAAGGGCTGGGGAGTCCAGAAAAGAGCTGCAATGCTCTGCCCAGTCAATGCACCCTCCACTTCATGGCTTTCAAAAACTCATCAGGAACCTCTATGCTTAAGCTGCTTCTTCAAGGTTAATTGTTTTTAATTTAAAAGGGATACACAGTAATTAATATATGAACTTCCACTTAAATAATTTATTTACATGGAGCAGGAGTCACCAGTTATAGAAAGCAAACAAAATCCAAAGGATAAATTTACAACTGGCCAAAAAGCTACTTAAAATCATTCACTATTTCTGTCCACATATTCAGTCAGAACAGTGTTGTTGCCCTTTTGATGCAGTAACTAGTACCTTATTACCCTTATCAATGGAAATACTTGCTTTTCCAGACCGGATGATGAAAGAAAAGCAGAATTTACTTGCTAACCAGTAATTCCTAAAAAAACTCACAGGAAGCTAGTCCTTGCCTTCCCTAAGGCAAAGTTCCCTTAATTTTTTTAATATTCAGGATAATGAAATATCTTTTTAAATAAGAGTTTAAGACTGCATGACTTTAAGCTGCATGAGTTTAACTATACCAAACCTGAACAATGCTACAAAACATTGTTTGTCATCTTCAGCTTCCTCAGTCTTTTAAACAAAATCAGCAATGTGTTAATGCACCAAAAAAACCCAGACAAAACTTTACCAATACACTAAGGCTGTTACAAATATTAAATACACCTGCTGTTAATGTTATCCTTTTGAGAATTGTAATAGAATCCTGCAGAACTTGCTCTAAAAATACAGAAAATTCAAAAGAGAATGTATCTTAATAGGTATATTTTATTAATCCTATAGAAACACACTGCAGTGATCTAACTAGATTGTGTGAAGTTGCCATAGAACAATTTTAATTTTCTCTTAAATTTTTCTTCTATGTAATCTTTTCATAAAATAATGCAAAAGGTAACTTTTAACTGTAAAGGATTAAGAAAATTTTGAAGATAATGAAAACATTGGTCATCATGTGGAAATGGTTGCTGATGTATAGCCATAGACAATGTTTGTCTGGGAGCGGGAGAGCAAGGGGAGAGAATTTACTGTTCACAAATTTCCTTACTAATGAAATTAGTGGATTTCTCATCCTCCAGAGGAAGTCCAGAGAGGCATAAGTGAAAAATACCATATAAATACTGGGCAAACACCATTACTAGATTTACTATGGTAACTCCAACGTCAATTAAATGGAGATGAGCCTGCTCCAAAATAGTGTATTTAAATGAAAAGCCTAGACCATTCAACAGTACAAAATAGAGAAACACATGTCAGTGCTGATACAAGATCTAGCTTTTTGCTTAAATTGACTTCTGATTAAAAAAGTTAGAGGAAAAAACGCTTCTCAAGTGGGATGAACTATCTATCATGGCAACCCTGAGAACAAAAGTTGGCACAGTTATTGCACACGGAAATCTGAAACCACTGCTTTAGATTCGTTTTGCCAAGTTTTAACTAAGTAGATGCAAAAAACTGTTCTTTTCATTTTCAGTGCCTGGTATTTTGTCTTTACTCTGTTGATTTTAATAGCTCGCTCATAAGCTTGGAAATGAATGTTTCTTCCATCATCAATTTAAAACCTTTCCATTTGCCAGTTATGGATGTTCTTTCTACTGTGTGTTTTCAATGAAGTTGAAATTAATATGGTTCCCTTTGATTTTCCATCCAAGCACCAGGGAGCATGAGGCAAGCTATGCTTTCATCTCCATCCTTGAGACAGAGCCAGGTCCAGCATCACATGACAACAAGACTCTTTTCTTTCCCTCTCTCTCAGAATCTGGCAAAAAAGGCAAATTTTGGACTCAGGTTTGTCTAAAGACTACCTGGAAAGACCAGTTCTACAGGGGTCCTCCAGCATTCTGCAGGGGAGGGCAATTCCTATGGCCATCATCCCCAGTAGTTCAACTGCTGTTCCTCTGATACAGAGCCCCCACTTGGAGCAGATATGTCCCCAACAGCCTCTTTTTCCTACCAGCTGTAGACATTTACTTCTTTATAGCTTATGGAACTACGATGGCAGTCCAGCAGTCCTCATCTTTGAACAGGGGAATGAAGCAAATGCAAATTTGGCTAAAATTTGTCAGGCTAAAACATTGTCACAAAGCCTTATTCATGTGACTGTGGGCAAAAGCAGTTGTGTAAATTTCTGCCTTCATTTTTTCAGGAATGTTTAGGAATTTTTTTTGCCAGTAGCTACCCAACCATTACAGCTGATGAGAACTGCATCAGAAAAACACCTACAAAGATAAGACCCATAAGTGAAGGCAAGTGTTCTTTAAGCAATCATCCAGTGCAACACATTTCATTAGGAGGTTTGCAGCATACATTGCTGGCCATTTCATGTATTTGGATTATGGATCTCATGGATTTCCAATTCATAAAGAAACTAATGTCAGGAAAGTATCTTATGCTTTAAGGTTTTGCACTGGAAAATTAAGAGGGGAAGCCAAGAATACAAGACCTCTGATGCCTGTGAATCAACACTGGTCCGTGGACCAGTACAGACAAAATCAGAAGTAATTTCCATCTCATTTTTTTTTAAAGCAGCGGTATTCTTAAACAAACCAATTCTAATAGCCCTTAATTATCTTGCACAAAGAAATGATGTCTAACTTCTTGCAATCATAGTGCTAGAAGCATTGCTGATTTAACTGATGCTGCAGTGATTTTCAGATTTGATCACAGTATATCCACAAAATGGATAAGCTTTAGATCCCTGCACAGTTCTGGTAGTTCTTTCAGCTGCAACTGGGAGAGACCTTTTTGTCAGGTACTGTCTGATGGGCATCTTGCAGACCTGCATCTCACCTGGCTGAGAGGGCTTGGTCTGCCCTCTGCCATATGAGCACTCTAAAGAAATAGCCCTCAAAAGACAATGGGGAAAATATGCAAGCCACCGCCTGCGTCCTGTGCCAGCATGGCTATGAATACAGAGCACATGCCATAGAGCAGCTCACTCTGCTGAGATTCAGAAGAGTGCCCTTGGCTTACATACTGATCTGAAACTTCAATCTCCCCATGGAACACTTTAATCAGAAACCATTTTCATAATTTGTAAACACTGCCAAATGTTTGATTTCAGGCTGTTGAAGTGATCAAACCTTCTGGTGGAAAATAAAATAAGTAACAATCAAACCATCAGACAAAGAAAATAGTTATAAATAATTAAATATGCTGTACTGACAAATACTATTCCCACCTGGATGCTGTGCTTCCAAGAGGCAAAGCACAGTTTTTCTAATTAGAAAAAAAAAAATAAAAAAGATCCTGTATGCCAGAACAAGTCAGATCAGAAACAGAGTTAGGACTGATTATCTTATAGTTGAAGATCAGTGTCTGGGAATCCACTTCCTCTTCCTGAACCTACTGTACCTGCACCACCTTGGGC
Source organism: Sula dactylatra (assembly GCA_013389905.1). Classification (NCBI taxonomy): domain Eukaryota; kingdom Metazoa; phylum Chordata; class Aves; order Suliformes; family Sulidae; genus Sula; species Sula dactylatra. The sequence continues at coordinate 148,748 of WEKW01029291.1, read as the reverse complement.
ATGGCAGTTTATCTCCCTGCCTCACTTTCCTGTTCTATAAAAGAAAAGGGGGGATAATAAACTTCACTTCCATCACCACAGGAAGCTAAATCAGTGAAGTACAGCAATGTGCACCAAGATCCTCAAAATGAAGTGGTCAAAGACACAAAAAGTTTTACTTCCACATGGGAAAGATTTTTATAGAGCTACCCCCTACAGTGTGTTAATGAGACATAGATCATTTAAAAGCACCCATTTACTTTCTTTCTTTCCTACATTTTGATAATGTCTGGGTAATGCTTTTATTCCCATCAGCTCATAAGACTTTTTGAGATCTCCAGTAGTAAGGATGTCTTTTAAGTTGAACTCTCAGCTCAGGCACATTTTAGGCACTTGTCTCACCCTGAGTTTAAAGGATACCTCAGAATGAAAAACAATCCAAGATTTTCTGGAAGACTAGTATTTAGAGTTCATTGCACACCACTGTAAGCACCTCCATCATCAGAGGCACACTGATGGAGCCAGCTAAACCAAACTAGCTAATGATAATAACAATAAAAAAATCCAAAAGAAAATTTCACCAACAAGACATCACAGATAATAAAGTGGCTCCTCCAGCGCAGTAAGCTAGGCCAAAGAAACAGGAAGATGACAAAAGAAAACGAAGAAAGGAAAACAAATTCAAGGGCGATAACTATAGGACCCCAGTGGGCTTGTTATGTGAATAGACTGCAGGTAACCACATCCTGCTGCCGTGATGCTTCATAAATTCTGTCATCTTGTTAAGAGGCTGAACACTACTGACCTCACTTCCTCTGCTAATAAGACTGTGCTGCTTTGTGTCCAGACTTTTATTATGCTTATGAAATCTGAACCATTGTGTGAGCCTTATTCCTACCTGCACCAGTGATTACTGCCTCCCAAATTAGAGAATAACAAATGGGAACTGGAAATTCCTCTCGCTCTCTTGTTCAACAGCCCCTTCTTTCCCTCTTTCTAACTCTTTGCAAAATAATTCTCAGGCTCTCAGGACCAACGATGTCAAGGTTTGCCTGGTTTTGTTTCTGAAAATATTACAAGGAACAATAGTAATAAATGAAGAAATCTGAGTAGATTCCATGTGTGACATTTATACATGCAAGAAAGACCTTCATGCATGATAAGGCCTGTGCAGGCAACATTCAGCCATTTTGTCCACTGAGAATACATAGGGAGGGTCAGAGAGCTGAAGAGAGAGCAGTTACATGAAGTGTTTTGGAGGTACTCTCCAAGCACAAAACCTACACCGGCTGTATACTCAACAGCTCTCCATATTGCAGCTCAAAATAGGAGAAAACAGTTACTCCTCTTGGCACTTCTGAAGAGCAAAATATACAAAAGCAGCTAAGACCAGGTCCAGCCCAGCTGGCTATCATGAAAATTCAAGAGAAAGGCAGGCCTGTGACATGTCTTGTCTGTATTTTGTATCCTTTTCTTCTCAAACTAAAAAGACACAAGATGAATCAAGGCAGCGTCATCCCTTCCTTACACATGACAGGGCAAAATTGTGTTCACACCATAAACACCACAGAAGGCTTGTCCATCAGCTGCTACAATTTTGAATGTTCACTCCTGTCAGTGTGTACCAAGGATGTACCTTTAAAATTTTGCAAATGCAACTTAAAAAAAGGACCAATCATTGTTTCACTTGTCTATGAGACTAGTACCTTCACAGTTACCACTGGCACTGGGAAAAACCAAAAAAGCCCTCATAGACCATAGACCCCTCCTTTTCCTTCAGACAGCCTCTTGTCCTTAAAAGCTAAGAAACCTCCCAATGGTCACCTCTTGCAGCTAGTGAACTACATTACAGATGCACTTGCTGACTCGCCTTACCTTTAGTATCTCAAAGCAAAAATGCTGCAAATAAAAATATACACATCAACATGGCTGATGAAGACAGTAGGACAAACTCTTCTCTGAGTTTCACAGAGCAGTGAGAGCAGTGTGAGTGAATTTACACTTCTGAAACCAAAAGGAAAACGTGGCTTTTATTTACTTAGTTCTAAGAGCTTTCTGTATTGTGGATCTGATTTTCTCTTTGTTTCAGTTGTGCCACTAACACTGTGCTTGGTACTTGCTTTGCCACCCTTAATAGATAACACAGCAGACGTCTGCTGTCTAGACTTACTGTCCTTTCTAATAATGAGGGTATGCAAAGTCTTAATAGTGTACACAGCAATAAAATTTGAAATAAAACAGTAAAAACAAAACCAAAATACCATAAAAAGTCTGAAAATCCTGGTTTCTTGCTGGTTTTCTCATAGCTCCCGCATGGGATCATATTTCACCTTTACTGTGTTGTCGCTCTTATTAAGCAAAGGCAGCTTATATTTAAAAATTCCATTATTTTCTTTTCTACATTACATAAGACCACATTAGGAGCCTGCTGTGTGTTTTCAGGCAGACCCAATCTGTTCTGCCTTGCACAGCCCAGGCATTACCTTCCAAAATGGCCCTGCTGAGCCTTAGGCACCACCAGCAGCTGCTCTGCACGGCTCTTTGTGCCAGGGACACTGCACTGCGCACAGGGCACTTAGGAGAAGGATGCCAAGCTGCTGTTTATTTATGTCACCCTCCAAAGCCCCAAAGATATCACAGGCATTTATGAATTGCATGTATAAGCTGTTTTATCACTGTACTTCTTTTAACCCCATCCTGCCCTGGCTGTCCATTTCCTCCATCCTTTTTCTCTCTTTTTCAAGGCTACCTTCTGTTTTATGTGGTCTTGCATGCAACATGCACATTTATTCTTCTTGGATTACATATTCAAAAAAAGGAAGAAAGAAAGAAAGAAAGAAGGGAAGAAGGAAAGAGAGAAGGAAAGAGAGAAGGAAAGAGAAAGAGAGAAAGAAAGAGAAAGAAAGAGAGAAAGAGAGAAAGAAAGAAAGAAAGAAAGAAAGAAAGAAAGAAAGAAAGAAAGAAAGAAAGAAAGGAAGAAAGAAAGAAAGAAAGAAAGAAAGAAAGAAAGAAAGAAAGAAAGAAAGAAAGAAAGAAAGAAAGAAAGAAAGAAAGAAAGAAAGAAAGAAAGAAAGAAAGAAAGGTAAAAATCCAGAGTCAAATGTGAGTGGCACAGCTATAACTCTTTATGAAGCAGCAGGTAAGATTGATTGTCAAGGGTCAAAAGGCTAGGTCAAACTCTGCTCATTCGTCAGCTGAATGTCATTTTTGTTTTCCCTGTCACCAGATAGCTTTAAAAAAAATTGCAACTCCTTCCTCATTATCTGGGACTTGGCTCCTTTCCTGCCATCCAGTATTAATGAAACTGTGCTTCAAGCCTGGCCTTCATCTTTGAGGTTCTTCTTCATGTACTTCTCCCCTTTCTTAAGCACTACAGAGTGAGGACAATTTTAAAGATCGTTTTCTTGCACAGGGAAGTTGGAAAACTGCTGCTATGGTGAGAATGATTTGAAAACATACATGCAGTATAAACGTCTGAATGAACAAAAATGTAATTAAATCATAGCAGGTCCAAAGCCCACACAGCGATGTAATTGAATCATGCTTAAATCCATGCACCTCATATGGAATCCTTAAAAAAAATAACACGATACAATACTTTGAAATCATTTATGAGGAAAAAAAACCCTTTTTTGTCATAATTACAAGCTGTGCACCACTGGAATAATGCTAATACAGAAATTATCCATCGATTTACTGTTAATATGATTTATATATGCCTGATTCAGATAAAAATATAGCCAATAATTCCCTTAAAAAGAACTAAACATCTAAATTAATTGAAGTTAAATTACACCTACGTGGTGAAGTTTCAGCTGGCCTGAAATGGAATGCCATTTCAAGCCAGCAGTTGGTGACCCAAAGGATGCTTCCTCAAATGAAACCGTTTTGTGTCAAAGGTAAGTTTAGGTGCAATTATCCTCTTGTGCATTTATATAAAGGCTATACTCTTGTGTTTATTGAGTGCTTTTCACAATGGGGTCTCAGGGTAAATTACACAAATAATTAAACCTCATCTAAAGCCTATCCATATGAGGACTGCCTCTGTGTTTAGAGGAACAGAATCAAGAACCCTTCAGTGACAGAATGAGAGGATTTACTAAATTAGTTTTCATTAAACACATTGTGGCACAGGGTGATTTAAGTATGTTGACTAATTGACTCATTTTAGCTAGAAAAATGACCTTTTAAAATATTTATAATCACTCTTGAGCAAAAATTTCCTGAAATCCTGTGCTAAATCTGTATGGAATAACATTTCACACTAATTTCCCTGCACAAGCACACATGGTGACTTCAGTGAAACTATCTGCATGAATGGCATCTCGGACAGGAAATTCAAAATATTTTGCAGAAGTTTTAACAGTGAAGAGAAGATCAAAATAAAAGACAACTCAAAACAAAAAGAAACGGTTCTGATTTCAAAATACCTAGTGGACTATCCACCTACAACTTGGGAGAGCTATTTCAAGGCCTGGCTGCTGCAGGAGCACAAGCTAGTCTCTGTTTACTTCCAGCCGCAGGTGGAAGATAATACCCATTAAAAGTGTGCAGAATTCAGCTCATAGAGTAGTGGATTGCAGAATTATTTAAAATAGAGACAAGAGGTTCACTGGTTGACAGCAATTAGTTAATCTGAAATTTCAGAGTACCTGGCTCTCCTGTGATATTTGACAGCAATGGTGGAGTTTAAAACAGACCAATTTTGGGAACTACTGATATTTTTTGATCTGACTCAGTTTTCAGGGCACACAAAATATGATGTGCTTCCAAAATGTTAACCAAAAAGACTCAGTTTTGGCTGACTCTCAAAGAAGATAAAATTAAAGGAAATTTCAAGAAGAGAAAAGAAGCAAAGTGAAGTGAAGAGAAAAGCCATTCTTATTGCAAAACTAAGTTTTCCTTCAGGATGCTTTTTTTTAATTCCAAATTTCCAGTGGCAACAAAATTTGAATTTTCAACTTTGAGATCAGATGAGGATGGCAACAATTAAAATTTGAATAGAGGGCTTGTCATTAAAATAATTCCGCTTGTAGCACTGTGTTTGACTGTACGCTGCTTTTCTAGCCACGTTACAGTGCGGACATCCTTCTGCATGTGTGCTGCAGTTATCCGTTTAAAACCTGCAGTAACTCGGCATCACTAATGTGGGAAGCAGCACTGTGGGATCAGGCCAAGTGCACGGTTAAAAGTAATTGGAAAACAGAGTTGGGCACTGTCTAGGAGAGCCTCTTTTTGTTACATAAAATGACTGATTATGAGATCCCAGCTGGGTTTTGCATGGGGCCTTGTTCACTAAAATATTAATAGATGACATTTAGCTAAACAGTACAACAGAACCATGATACTGTGCTGAGAACTGCCACCATAAACACATTTTACTTCCTTGAATGAATACTGATTCGTAGCAGGCTGTTGCCAAACTGCCACGCTTTCTCCTGACAAGCTACAGCCTTCTCTACTACCCACAGCTCTTAGGAATTACACAGCTTGTTTTTTTGGTCACATCTAGCACAGAAATTAGCTGAGAAGGCAGTGAGTCCTTCTCCGTGGCTCAGGTGGGAACGGGGAGCACTCAGAAGCCCCTGTGGATGTAACACAGGCAGCTGCTTTCTTCAATAGTCTGGAAAGGATGCAGATTATCATGCACTACTTCCAGGTGTGGCGAAACCCAAAGTTTCAGCTTCATAAGTGTCACTCAGCACTGCTCCCCTCAATTAGCTGAGGAACATTTGCTAATTACGTGAAACCCAATAACAAATGCTAAATTTTTAGTGAAGGAGAGAAGATGGTACGTGAGCCTTCATGCCTGCTGAAAGTCAGTCAGTTCACCCATAATGCACTTTGCTCTGCTCTCCTTACTCGGAACCAGCCCCTTCTTTCTCAAAAAATTATCTTTTTCATTTCCTTTTTGTTTCCTGTGGTTTTCCCCTCTGTTTCCTTTCATTCTGTCACTCCTCAGTGTTCCCTGTATGGATTCACTGTAGACCATCAGATGGCATCTTTACAACTCTCATTGCATGAAACTGAACCGTATGAGTGAAAAGCAGTTGAATTCCTCTCAATTTTGGCAACAGCAGTTTGAAAGCTGCCCACTGAGATGAATTTTTGAAAAATTTCTATGCTATTTTCCGTGTTACTGAGGACTTCAGTTTTACAGGGAGACAATGAGCTAAATTTTACTCTCATCTGCCTGAGGACTCTTCTATGTTTTTTGAACTTTCAGTTATGGTATAATTAATACAAAAGAAGAAAACTGTAGTAAGCTGCTCTATCCTTGAATGGGATATTAGTAGCACTTTGTTCTCACCACTGCTTTAATCAGACACTAGTGATGTTTCTACTGCAGGCTGACCCTACCTGCCTGGTTCTTCCATGTTATTTTTAACACTTATGTTCATGTAACTTAAAACTATTTCTAAGCAGACTTTTCCTCACAGAACTTTGCCCTCTCACCTCTCCTTTCTTTCTTTTGCTGTTTTCTACAGTATTATGATCAGTTGCTAACAGCCTTGTTACTGCAACATGAACAACACTTCTCTGATTGACTTCATTCTTCTACTTAGCTGTGTGTCACCTCTACACATTTTGCAGATGCACATAAAACAAAATACCATCCTTTTTCCCTGTCATCAGAGTCTTATGCTGAGCATGTTTTCCTGAGTACATTTTCACCCTGTCTGTATATGGCATCCCATCTTATCTCCAGCCCCCCTTCCTAACTCACATCTGATGTGGTTTTCTGCTTTCAGAATTTTTTGAGGTTTTGAACCTTAATGAACTGACACTTCTATTCCTTCCTGACTCTGTATTCAATTCTTTAAGGATTACATTTTCTTAATGAAATTTACATAAACCTGTCACTCCAGCATTTTTACAGCTCTCTCCAGTCATTACTTGGGCTTGATACTATCTATAAAGATATCTTCTCTCTAATCTCCCATGATGACCCCCAGGTTTATGGCAAAACAGCATAAAATGACATATATGTTCTGATCATGCTGATTTATCTCTTTCAATACCTTACTTCCTTCTGTGGTTGTGCTTTAGGAGTCCTCAAGACAGTCCTAAAATTCTACATCATGAATTCTGCAAATGAATGCAGAACTGGAGTTTTCTAAAAAATCAAGGAACCAACAAGCATGGACTTTGCAAGACAGAAGGGCAGGCTGTAGAAAGCTATAGTGAGAGCCATTAAAATAAACCTGTGTTGTGAGCAGCAAGCAGTATAGGTCTATTATTCATTTGGTATCAAAAGAGGCCAGAAGTATGCCAACCCAACAAAATGAGCTTTGATAGCAATATGGTCCCTGAAAACGAGGGTTTTAACAGCCTCGCTCTAAGCTTAGCTTTGGTGAAAGCTCTGTGCATATAACTAATAGCTGGCAAACTCAGAGATCTTCCCACAACCTCACAGCAAAAAACAGTATACAAAAATTAAAAGATCAAAAAGGCAAACCAGGGTTCTTCCTGCTTTAACTTATTGCTGCTCCTAAGATTTTCCTGTCAGAAAACGACTTCCACCTATGTGTAGAAGCTCTTTCTTGCAGCTGCAGGATGTGGGAAAGTGAACAATAGGGCAGAGGACTATAGATATCGCTTCATCGCATCCTAACATCATTTTATGGCATGGAATTGAAAGATCTCTAAATACTCAAACTGTGAACCAGATGATGCAATTATCACTTGAGCATAATTCCTATTCACTGAAGGAAATTTGCCTGAGTAAGAACTGTAAGAACTTATAAGCTTCCCTTGTTACAAGATTATTCTTTATGCCTTGCATATATCATGAGTAGCTGGGGCAGACAACTACATAAAAAATCATTTAAAGAAAGATCATGGACAGAAATGATTTCCTAGAATTGGGGTGTAAGGCTTTATAAGAACTTTAATGCAGGAATCTGTGAATTGTATGAATTTGTTGCTTTCATTTTAAGATTAAATGGAGATTTAATATGACTACTTTCATTTGTCACAAATGCACATAAGCAAGGCTGAAGGACTAATACACAGAGACCTGAAATAGATTTCTCCAACAGGAAGGTTTGCATTTCTGCAGGCATAGCAATACCACTATTTTAAGAAATGAGGATCAAATTAAATGTTTACTGCTGTAACACAGTGTTGCCAACAGTGACAGTAAATTTATGAACAGTTTATAATTTTAACTGTCTTCCAGACAGTGGGTCATATGTGCATTAAAGTAGTCATAATAACCTGTCAGTAAAAATTTCCTGTAGCACATTCATAGCAAAAAATATTTGCAAGTTGAGCAGCTCGCTTATGCATTAGCAGAACAGTTTCTCCTATGAAGTGGTACAGCCAACCCCTTCGAAAAATAATTTCAGCTTGATATGATGTGCTATCTGGGATTTTAAGATATTTTTTTTTTAATTTCTAGAATTCCTTTTCAGTATTCACCAAATAGCACTTTTAACACACAGTCATTTTCTAGAAAATTGCTTGCTCTTGCCCCTAGATCTTGCCCCTAGAGAAATAAAAAACCATCCATACTTGACTTATGAGTTATTATTTATTATCTGTACTGGGTAGTGTGCAGAAAGTGAAAGAGGCTTTCCAAACACTTTGGGAGGCAGCATTCAACAACCTGAAGCCTGCCAGCCAGTGCGTTGCCATTGTGGCTGCAGCTTCCTCAGGATTCGTACGCCCTCATGTTCTCTTCCCCTGTTTGGAGCTGCTCTCGCTCCCCCTGCAGTAAATTCCTTTCGGTGGGATCAGGCCCACCGCGATGCTCTCGCTGTTTAATCTCAGCAAGCAGAATGGTTTCCGGACCTGCAACCACCCATGATGTCACCTTGCAGAGTACTGAAATCTCAAATATTATCCATCAGTCATTCCTAGTGCCACTTGTCCCTCCTGGGGGGTCATGGCACCAGCAAGGTCAGCAGCAATCTAAAGTGCAATGCTGCAATGCTTACTCACTAAAACAGAGCTGGGTAATCATCTTATTTCCCCTCTTACTAGCTTAAGAAACACAGAAAATGTCTGAATATTTCTGCAGTGAGATGTCACTTGCTGGGATATTGTGAGAGAATACTTCTCTCACACACATGCATATCGGCTAATGTGTGAGATTTGTGTGTACCTTTGAGAGGAAAAAATTGCCTCAGTTTACTCAGACCATTACACAAAGTGGACTAAAACAGTCACACCATGGGTCTGCTGATGCCTTATTTCAGAAGGCAGCATTCGTCCTATGGTCAAGGGGACCCCAAAGAAGGTGGCCCCACTATCCCTGATAACGAGCATCCCCTCTCATATTAATAAACCAAATGTTACAAGCTTCCATTTTAACAAAAATGAGGTAAACTTACTTTTACCTGTGCAGTGACCCTCTGCAAGAGACAGTCAGCATGTAAAGCATTTAAATTCAGCATTTAGAAATTACAGGCTGAGTGCCTTCCTTTCTATGCCTTGCTTTAAAAATCCCAAACAAATCCAACCTGAAATAGCCAATGATAGAGGCCCTTCAAAGAGAGTTAGAAAACTAGCTGAATGTGCATGGACAATTACATAGTCAGGTTAAGGTGAAGGTGTTTCTCTCTAACTCCAAATGGAAGTTCATTATGTTGGAAAAATAATTAGCGTTCTTGATTCCAGTCCAGTAGCTAATACCTCCATGATTCAGACCTGTTTGCTCAGGACACCAGAAATTCAATCCAAGGAGCCAAGTACAAATCTGGTAACTTTGCCTCTGATTTAGTAAGGTTCTTGGTGAAGTTATTAAGCACATATCCTAGATATAAGAATATACAAAGAAAACACCTCCTCACTGAGTTTAGACAGACTATTTCTAGATTTATATACGTTAAGTAACATTCTGGATGGATGCTTAAAGACTACAGTTATGGAAAAATGTGGCCTTTGTTTCTACTGAAGTCAAACTTTATTCTCAACATGTTACATATAAATTCCTACTCCTTTTGTTAAATGGCTGTTTTTTCGTTCCTATGTTTTTGCTTGCACTGTGCATTAAATGCATATTCTTTTGAGCTACCTGGAGTGATTTGTAAATGTTTTCATGTTACATTTAATTTAGAATATTTTATCCTTTGTATGCAGTTTAGAGATTTATATCTTAAGTTTATTATCTGTATTTAACTATATTGAATTTATCCTCTGGTGTACTGCCCAGTTATACTGATCTGGTAGCGGAGATGAGGCAAGGAGAAGGAAAAATAACCCCTTGGAATAATGACCTGCTATGAGTGCACGCTAAATGCAAGGTTCTGATATGTAGATGTTATTATCCCTTTCACAATTACATAAATGTAAACTTCTTCGCATATGCAGCAAGAGACAGAAGAAAAGCACTTAATTAAACATTGCAAAAAAATGGCAAGTTTAAATACAATGGTCTACACAACTTTTAATATTCAAGTTTAGGTTCAGTGTTCTTTACAGAACTGAACTAATTCAATATAAAACTTTTAATTAAGAGTGTTCTCCAACTGGATATTGTTGGCACACAGATTTCTGTACAGCGTGTACCTGTTGATCAGAATGATACCCATATGCAGCAAGATAGTTATCAGAACAATAATGGAGAGGCCACAGCAAGAGGCAGTGGAATAAGATGTTTTCATAATTAAAAAAAGAAGTATCCGTAGTTCCTCTATATTCCGAACAAAGTAGGGGAACAGAACCATGTTAATAATTATTCTGGGAGGCTACAGGATACTTGGTATTGATGAGCTTTCTGGCCTTGTCATGTTATACTATTCACTGTATTGCATATCTCATGTGCTATCCAAACCATAAACTCCTCTACCCTGCTCCTGCTACTCTAGATAGAATGGCAGGCATCAAGCCTTCATAAAACAATTGCTTCCTATTGCTTTTTAATATTTTCTTTTTGGAGCAGCCGCTGGGATAGATTAAATGGAAAGCTGACATATCTAAACTTAATGAAAAGGACTGTCCTTTCCTGTGGCAGTTGGTGCTGGGGAGGGGGTTACAGTCTACAAAACAGCTTAAACAGATGTTGCAAATTTCTGCAAAGCAGCTGATGCTTCTATTCAAACACCAACCTAGGGCCTACCTGCAGGATCTGATATTGCTGTCTGCACATGGAAGCAACAGACTTGTATATCTCAGCTGTTTATTTCTTCCTCCCTCCTGTTGTCCTTCTTGGTCTCTTCTCTGTACCCTCATCCAAACAGCTGGATCTGCTATGAAACCTATATCTGATTCTGCCTCCGTGCTCTTCCTCCCTTGTTGCATGCATTGGGTTGTAGACATACATCAGAAACACTAATAAATCACTAATAAAGATACATCTCCAAGTAAAACCTGTCCACTCATGACGACGAGACATCCTTGAGCATCTCCACTCTTCTTCTCTGTTACATCCATCTGCACAGCTTCATCCATTTGTACATCCTGTGTTTAGGGCCTTATCCTGCAGTCAATTCTTACATGAAAAATTTATCAGTGAGATTACTGTCAGACATCATTTTCTGAAGGAGGTCAACGCTGGAGACTGGACGTTAAGGTAGATGGATTCCTGGCCCAATGTAGTATGGCAATTTCTGTATCCTTAGACTCACAAAAAGATTCACTTTTCAGCTAGAATGGTGCTTTACTGCCATGGCAGTCTGCCAGGCTGAACTTATGGAAGTTGTTGTCTTACTGCATGTGACTGAAAATCTTTTAGTAGACTGCATACCTAAGACTCTTTGGTGTGCACTTAACAGGAGAACTATGGTAGGTCTGGTCCCT